>KB454948.1:5750-34547 GCA_000341325.1 Panagrellus redivivus
AAGGTTCGTCTCGATGTTCTTCTTGCGCGCAAAGCGACCGCGCTTCGTCTGGACAAACCCAGTTTCAACCGGGCTTCGGTTTGCTAAAAATTGATGTCAATCGTGACGCTATTATATATAAAAATCGAACATACTTTCGCCTGGCATTTCAACGTCAACGGGAGAAGATCCACCTTCTGTCGGCTTCGTCGGTCCGCTGTGGGACTCGTTACTGTTGCTCTTGGAATTGAAGACGCGCTTGAAGAAACCCATCGTGGAGGTGAAAGCAGAGTTTCAATGAGGCCCGGGAGAGGTACCTAGATTGGATGAAAGAAGGAATGAAAATAAAAAAAATGACGCTAATATGGAACGAGAGTCAACGTATGCAGATTTCAATGCAAATTAAGGGGGGCAACCACAAAATGCACCCTAATCGGGGCGCATTCATTCATTTATCACTTTCTCAAACCTCAGAGCATATTGCTTTTGGTACCCACTCCGAAGATCAGTGCATCCGCTTCAACGGTTTTAGACGTGGTTTACAGGTTAGTTTGTCTTATGATTTATGGTTGAAGCGCATAATATAGTTGTACATACTCGTGGTGAGATTCATGGCAGATAGTTAGGTATTTAGGCACTCCGCGCTTATTTAATTTTCTAATTAAAAATAATTTTTGATTACATTTATTAATTTAATTTCGCATTTTTGCATTTATTTTTCACTTTGCATTACTGCAGAAAAATTTGTCTTTCCAAAACGATGGACAGTGACAACAAACATTGCCTGCCTTTTATACACGCAGATTACGCTTTGCATGTTCCGGATCAACATTCCGATGACCACGGTTAGGTAACACGTTTCAAGGGTCGTAGATTAGAAGCTTCTAGAGTCCTGCAAAATGGGTTTGTTTGATATGTTCAAAGACCGGAATATGTTGTCGTTTTTCTCTCTGAATGGAGGAGCAACTTTCGTCAGGACGTGGTTGTTTACGTTCCCTTCCCCTTGCAATGTAGGCCGACCCTATGGCTACTTGTTTTTCGGCCAGGGGCGGGCAGAAAACAACGTAGTACGGAAACTGATGCGATTTTTGAAGATGTGTGTATTGCTGTTGTCTTTTCATTGTATTTAAAGCCAAGAATGCATATTTTGTTTTCAGTGTCGAGCAAAATGGTGGTTCTTCGAAATCTCGCGCTGAAGAAAGTCCCACTTTATGTGCGGACGTATGCCTCTTCGGCGACGTTTCAAACCTTGCCCTACAAACTTCACAAGCTTGATGCAGCTCCGGAGCTTGAGATTACGGTTTCAAGAGATGAAGGCCTTGAGTACTATCGTCAAATGCAGGTTTGTACATTGACTTTTGACCGCTTTTGTAATCATATTCTTTCAGCTTATTCGGCAACTTGAAAACATCGCAGGTAATCTGTACCGACAACAGGCAATCCGAGGTTTCTGCCATCTTTCTACGGGCCAGGAAGCATGTGCCGTGGGTGTCAGGGCTTCAATGACTGCCGAAGACGCCGCGATCACGTCGTACCGGTGCCATGGCTGGACATTGCTTTGCGGTAGTACGCCCGAAGCTGTCATCGGTGAATTGGTTGGAAAGATTTCTGGCAACGTCTACGGCAAAGGTGGCTCAATGCACATGTATGAGAAGAACTTCTTCGGCGGCAATGGCATCGTTGGTGCTCAAATCTCGCTTGGAGCTGGTGTTGCTCTGGCCTACAAATACAACAAACAGCCAAATGTCTGCTTCACAATATATGGTGATGGCGCCGCTAATCAGGGACAGTTCTTCGAATGCACGAATATGGCAGCGCTTTGGAAACTTCCGTGCGTGTTTGTTTGTGAAAACAATGGATACGGCATGGGCACATCCGTCGATCGCGCCTCCGCGGACAAAAACTTCTACAAGCGGGGTGATTTCGTTCCGGGCATCTGGGTCGATGCGATGGACGTGATTTCTGTCAAGGAAGCCGCCAGATTTGCCAAGGATTACTGTATTGCCGGCAATGGTCCGATTGTGCTTGAATTGGCTACATACCGTTTCGTTGGTCATTCTGTGTCGGATGCCGGCACAAGGCAAGTTTAACAGTAGCATTTCTATGTGTCTACAATCGATAATTTCCAGTTACCGCACCCGTGAAGAGCTCACATCAGCCCGAAAGACCAAGGATCCGATTCACAACTTCCGCGACCGTCTTATCGCCGCTCACTTGGCGAAGGAAAGCGACTTCGGTGACATCGACAAAGAAGTCAAAAAAACTCTTTCAAACGCCGTCGAAACGGCTATGGCGTCATCAGTACTCCCACCTGAAGCACTTTACGCGGATCTGTACGCAAACACAGAGCCGCAACGTATTCGCGGATGTACTGCTGACGAAATTGTTGTTCAGCCACATGTTTCTACTGACGAAATCATTTCAAAAATGACGAACTAAAGAAGAAGTCACGTTGTTAGCCATACAAACTTATGCTATTGTTACTTATTTATCATTTCCTATAGTTGGAAATTGTATTGTTGAAAACTTACTTTGCTATAAACTGATTTTTCCAAAGAATGTTGTAAGAAATGTGCCTTGCGAGAACGGGGGCGACGAAGTATGCGCAAGCTTTTTTGACACCTCCCCGCCACGCGCTTATGTTGTGTGCTTTGTGCTTTGGACCAGAGTGTCTCTTTTTGCTCTCTTTTAAATACCACCAACGATGTCTTCGGAAATATAGCGAATTTTAGTCTTTTTTTGTATTCGTTATGTATTTTTTCTACAGTAACAGTTGGACAGTCTTTAGAAGCATGTAAAAAAATATTTCACGTGAAAACAATGAAAACTAGGACACAAATCGACGGCTTATCAAAGAAATTTTTCCAACGTTGGAAAAAAGATTCCCAATTGCGTGTAAGTGTCCAATTTTTGCATACAGCGCCTTCACAAGGGTTGTCAAACCCAGACGGCAGGATCCGTCGTCCCCCACGGAAAGGGTATAAAAGGGGCCGACGGGGACAGATCATTGACGTCAAAACCGTGCCGTGCCCCCGCTCCATACCCTGCGTCGCAACCGTGGCATCTTCTTCACCGTTGAACCGCTGCCGTGTCAATGTCGATTCCTCCGAAGACCAGAGATGCTTCGCATAAACCGTGCCGATTCCTTCGAAGTCAAAGTCCCTTTACACCTTCATCGCGTTAACCCCGTATTCAAACGAGAACGGATGCTTCGCTTCCATCTGCCGTACCGATCCTGACGTCAACTTCCTTTACGCCTATACCGCGTTAACCCCGTTCTCGATTGTCGTCCCGATGGAGTCGTGCAACACCGTCGACAACCGTGAAGGGTCTGTTCCCGCTTAACTTCATCGCCATGTTCAACCTCATTCTTTTGTCTTTGATTTACCATGCTTTCTTGAAATAAAACTTAATTATAATCACGTTTGATGGAAATTGATATGATAAGCGCTTTGATTTGGTGGCATCAGAACGTTGAAAATAAGTTTAAGTAGGGGTAAATGAGATTTAATCCGCTCAACATACATTCAAAACCAACAAATTCAAATTCAAAACTATATGTCCATACGGAAACCGATAAATAAATAATGTATAAAGCTATTTACAACATACGATATGTGAACAGTTCATCGAAATCTTCTTTAGTAAAACCGATTTCAAACCTCTGTGGAGTTTTTTTGGGAAAGGGCTTCAATGAACTGTACCACATTCACAACACATAGTCAACAGAGATCATAAAGTTAGTCATCGGAGGATGTGGAACTTAATCCAAGGAAAGACTCGGTGCGCCGCTGATTATCAGAGGCACGGGACCCACTTACACCTGGAGTTGACACCGGAGGGGTCCATTTGAGGTATTTGGCGTCAACGTGCACCTTTTCGTTCTTGTTTTTGAAGTATTTATCGACCATGGACAGTGAGAGGATTATCTGCGTGCCGTTGATGTTTTGACGGGCAATACCATAGGACGTCATTGTCGAAATCAGATCATCACGCTTAATTCGGGTGGTTTCGACGAGTTTCGGCAATGTGACGTGGAGGTTGATGTCTTTGTTCATAAACTTTCGCATGCTTGCTGCAGTACCATTATGCTCATAAGACGTGTCAATGACGAATTCGAGGATAGCATACAACCAGTATGAGCGGTAGGAAAGCTGAAACGGTATACGTAGAAGTAGAAGGTTTCAAGGCAAAGTTAAGCTTACCAATCCCAAATCGGAAAGCGGCTTCTCCGGCGATCCCGTCTTCTGTTCAACTTTGGATAACAAATAGCTGAACTCAATCAAAAATCGACCGTATCCCTTCTTTTGGAATTGGGGGAGAACCAGGATGCAAGCGAGATTGTACTCCTCAGCAGAACACTTTTCCTGAACCAAACAACGGTAAACTTCTGCACTTAGTAATGAAAAACCAACTTTTGAGAAGTATCCAACAATGTTATAGCAATCCTCGTCGTCCTTCTCGCAAAGAACATAGAAGAAGAACGGCTTCGTGTCATAGTAGACCGTCTTGTGGTCCAGAAACAGCTTAGCCAATAGGCACAAATGCGTCGCGTAGACATCATCGACGGCGCCATCCATCTCGAAGAACGAAAGATTGTCTTTTTCGTAGATCTTTTTGCCAGGAGGACCATAGAGAGGGCATACAGACTGAAACGCAATGCTTAAACGGTAAAAATCTTTGAAAAACTGTCTCACCATGTGATTCTTCATAGTGTTCACGCACGGCCAGAAAGATAGACACCAGCTACAGAGATAGATGGCATCAGTTCTGGTCAAGGCTTCTGGATAGGGCGAAAAGTACCACGGAGCAATGCGCCATCCGTTTAGAACGATCATGTCAATGTTGCGCCGTTTGCCTTCATCTTCTTCCTCCTTCTTTCGAGCTGAAATATATATAAAACTATAGAAGCACTCAAAATTGTAAAAATACAAACCCTTCCGAACCGCAGGCGTATCCTCATCATCATGCAAATCGGCTTCTGTGGCAAGCACATATTCAAGATTAGTCTGTCCGATGCGATTGACCTTCTTCCTGTTATCATCACCTGGCGAAATCTGCATCGAGTCCTTTCTGTTAGTAATCTTTCGAGCCACATAGATCTGCTTCATGTCGAGTAAATCCTCGCTGTACCATCCCTCGAGGCGACGATTATAACCCATGAAATGCACATAATAATCGAAACCGCCTTCGATGGTTTTGGACTTTCTCGCTGACTTGATCTCGGCCATTTCTGCAAACCCACGCAATTAAACATGATAAAGTGATTGAACTTACCGTATTTGTTGTTTTCTTTCATTTTGACTTGAACCCGGAGACCAACTTTTAGTTTGCGCGGCCCAGCGTCATCAGAAACCGAATTGGCGACGGAACCGGCAGACTGGTTTGACGCTTCCATGTCGACGTCGGAGGAATCTTCTCTGACAAGTGGAGTAGCTTTACGACGGCTCATTATTAATAATTAACACGGAGATGGGTGAAATAACGAAATACAACAAAAACAAGCGAAAGTGGGAGGTGTTGAAAAGCGAGCATGCGAAAATGGAAGTGTGTATGGCTTTCCGCACACAATGCCAACTATAGCTTCCATGACATTTCTCAATGGTATCATCAGCTTGTCATAATCTGAGTTAGTTACAATACAACAAACTGTGCAAACTGTATAAATCAAAAATAAATGTTTATTAACTGATTATTTAGATTGTAACAACACCAGAAATGGTCTATAACGTGTTTATTACTTCATTTGAATGAACTAAACATACTGACGAGCCCGATTATGATAAAAATGCACAAATTACACATTGAAAAATAAAGCTAACGTCTTTTATTCGTTAGTTTTTCATTAAAATTTGTTAAAAACGATTTTTGTAATACGTTTATTGAGTTAACGTGACAGATATTTGCAAAGGATGGTATGCTGCAATTATTGCTGCATTCCCTCTGGGGAAGTTATCAAAATAACCTATAGGCAGCTTAAAATGTTGCTGTATCCAGTGGGATTAAAACATAAATGAGCAAGGTTAAGGCAATAAGTTGAGTTTTTTAGTTATTGCGTGCACACGCCACTACTAATGCCATTTTACACCGCTGCTTACGCCTATAATTTTCTTTCCCAAAAGCGTTATTGTGGCGCCGGAATCTACTTTTACCTTACTAGATCTCTTATTTATTTGACAAGTATTTGGTTTACTAAAAGCAAAAACTTTACAACTTAAAATAAAGTTTTTTTTAAAACTACACAAGCAGATTTGAAACATACATTTTGAAAGTTACTATTACAAAATTGGAACTGTTATCAGTAGCTGTCCCCTATATTTCTTTGTTGAAAGAATTCCATCTTAATTTAAAAGCGGAATATTTGATAATTGAAAAAACAATAGTGAAGATAGTAAAGTTGATATAAAACAGTATCTTTAAGATTCTAATTGCCCCGGCGACAGTCACGAAAGAATAAAAATAGCAGAAAGGTGCACAGAACAGCTCAAATGCGTCATATTTTTAACCCCAACCTACAATGCTACTGACATTAATGCATATTCTTTTTTAAATAGATGCTAAAATCTTCAACCTTACACTTGACTGTAATGTACTTTCATAAAGAAATAAAAACGTGTGAGAACTGGTTGCTTCAGGATCCCTTGTCCGAAATGGGGCAGTCCGTATTCATGTTTTATGTGAAATAATTGAATAATAGTCATTTATCACAATGAGGGTTGGCCTGGGAGGACAACACCCTCACTCTTTATTACTTTCAATTTTGTGTATGATGACATGGTATTCCGAGTCAAGAGGCGAAGCACCTATAGACGGTTATTAATAGGCAAATACCTACCAAAGTGTCTTGTGTAACGTTAAATCGGGTATGTGAACATTATGTAGTGATTTTCTCTTTGTGTGTTTTTGATGATTTCTTCTCTTCCGTTTGCTTATAGCTTTCTTTTAGCATTAAATTTTGGATTTAGAATGTTTCCAGTTGTTGGTCCCGCTATTGAAAACGTTTTGACAACATTCTAAAGATCATTTTTCGATGCTGTTGCTAGTTTTCTCCCCTGATATTTTGGAAGTTTGTGCCCAATTTTTGCAGGGGTCCGTTTACACTCCTAATGAGGGAGTTGAGTTCTATGGGTTGACCACTCGTATAGTTCTTTGGGTTGTCTTCTTGTCATAATTGGCGCGTGAAAAAATGTTTACTTCATTTGACAACTATCAATTTCGGTAGTATTCGTTGGTTTTGTTTCATTTAATTGTCTCAGGTCTAAAGCTTTTTGGGCAATTCCGCTGACCTGCTATGACACAGGAGGTAAAACCTGTTGGTAATTGACAAAGGTTATGTTAAAAGGTATACGAGCCCGGATGGCGACTTTACAATGTCCAAAAGGAGGCAGTCCGTTCCACCTATTTTGTAGCCTCAGGTTCTTTTCGCCCTGTCCATGATAGTGGCATCGGCAACAATTGAGCATCGCCATAAAGCTGCGTAGTCTCCACTTTTTATGGCGTCTTCATTGACGTTGTTATGCCCGTTTACACCCATTACTATGCCAACATCGTCAAATTGTTTCACGTTTTTACATTCCTTCATTCGTGATTTCTGCGCGTGCCGTTCACTTTCCCGTGCTGTGGGAGAATGTTGTTATTAACAAACAGCTCAGCAATGGCGATCTGTTTTATTTTTGCCATTTTTCGAGTCGTGTTTTCAAAAGATGATGCGATAGAAGGCGTGAGCGAGCCAAGCTGATCATTTTATTCCCGTTAAATGGTGGTCCACATCTACCAGTTTGACAGACCAACATCTGCAGAATCAGTTATGAACCCGAAGCCTGTTCCACTTATGAGTATTGTTGTACCAGAACCACCGTATCTGACACAATTACGAGAACTACGGCGATGTCGACGTCACGGAGGAGATAGACTTGCCTCACGGATCGACGTAAATACATAACACTAAACTAAATAAATCAACTAATAGCCCAATTTCAGCCATTTTACTACCATTCGATCAATGATCCGTCCAAATGTCAAGCATTTTTATTGGCCCAGACAGTCGCGGTTTTGTATTCCGAGACATCCAGGCAGTCGGTGAGTCTTGCACCTCTTCGAATGCATTTTGACCAAAAACCTGGCTAATGTTAGCTTTCTTTTTCAAAGCCTTAGAAGAACACTTCCCTCGGGCCAAACAAAAACGCGTTTCCCTTTTTCTCACCGTTTTTGAAATTCCCAAATTGCCGAACTGCGCACCTTTATAGTCCGGCTGTGTGACCTTCAAATAACGGTTTGTTCTCGGGTCTGGACGGGGTTGTTGCCACCTCTCACGTACACCCGGTACACCCCGTTTTTATCGTCGCATCTTCCAGCCTTAACAAGTAAGGCTAAACGTCTGTCTGGTATGTTCACGTCAATCGGACGTGGGGATATGTGTCTCTTATCCGAGATATTAATCGTTTCGCGACGCTAAAGTACGCCATGACCTCAAGAAGACAGGTATTTAGAAGTTCATGGCGAGTGTGAATCGCATTACATCATTTGATTATCGCATTCTTTCTGGTTTGAGGCGTGGACTTACTTGTTGTCGGGTTTCTGGATGCAGTGCTTCCATTTTCAGGAAACAATTGCAAAGTCAGTAAGTAGACAGTCCTGTCTAGTACACTCCGTTAAGCAATTACATCGTTTGAGGAGCAGCTCCTGTTTTGTTTAATTTTGTTTTTTCCACTTCGAAGGGTTTACGTGAAATGAAAATGCGACAATTGTAAATGCAAGTTTTTACGAAGCTCGTCACCTGTCAAATTGTGCGTTCTCTTCTCGCGTGAGAGGCACAGCGCGGTCACCCCAAAACGCAAAAGTAGATTGTGCGTGAAGTGCGGTCGAATCTATCTGGGTAGATTGTACGCATTTCTCAAAATTTCACCTTAAAATTTTCAAAAAATTTTCTATGTCCGGGAAAATGAGAGATAGATTCTACGCACTACACGCACATGTGCGTTTGCGTTTTGGGGTGGTTGGCTTATGCTAGTACCTCGATGTTATTTGATTGATGCTTCGAAAAGTTTACTGCCTTTGAAAAGTTAGCTAATTTCTTTTTTAATTAATTTAGGGTTGTTGATTTTTACGTAATGTTGTTGCGTCTACTTATTCGGTTTAGCTTTGTAGTTTTACTTTTTTGAAGGATCTAGGGTACAATTTTGGGTGTTTAAGTATAAGTACTAGTTGGAAAGGAACGAAAAAAGGGCTGTCGACGTTCGTCGAGTTAATCCTATCCTTATTTATTGCATCCCCTATTGCGCTGACCTCCAATTCTCCAGAAAATAGGTGTGGTTCGGATTCGACTAATTCCAACGTTCCTTGCGTCCGATCCGATTCCACGTATTGTGTCATTTTTTACACGTCTGAAATCGATCACGATCCCCATTCCCTGGTCGGTCGCTGGATGCTGACGTCGAAGAAGACAATTCGCAATACACTGAAAATCACAACTGACAGCCCTAGGCTGCGGCAGCGGCCGTCGGTGGCGGACACCCGGACGCCATCCGTAGCCATCGACGTCCGATGAAGAGAGGCAAGAAGAAGGGAAGGGGGGAGTTGGTGGCTAGCCGAGCGCCAGCGGCGGCGCGAGCTGTTCGCCTCGCCACCCTTCTTCTTCGCCCCCTCTGCGTACTTGCGCGCTTCGTCGTCGCTCACTTATCGACGCAACTGGAATGCATCCATCGTGTCTCGATACAGCCCCGAGCATCGCGTCCGTTTCCCTCCTCCACCAGCGCCCCAACCACCACCAACGACATTGCGCCCGACTAGTAGTGACTGACCCCTTTGCCGCCCGCGGCCTCTCCTTCGTCGCCGTTCGAGCTCCGACACAGCCCACCCCGCCGCCTGCGGGCTAGCCCTCTTTGCTCGATGTGTGTCTTTGCTGGAATCGTCGAAGGACGTACAGTAAATTGGTTCGCGATGTCTGGCGGCTGTTCTGTGGACCCGGCCCCCGATACGTATGTAATGTGTGCACTTTGCTGACACGCACACGTATACCACAGAACGCAACCCTCTCCAACTCCTAGACTACAGGCAGCTCGTGATTTTTTCGACATTAACTTACCACCGTCGCTATAATTCTTTTTTCTGCTAAATTAGCGTTCCTACCCTGTTTACACACCCAATGATACTTCTTGACACCCTGTGAAATTTTTATCTTATTTTCTTCTAGCTGTTGTCTAGCAATGAAAACAAAAAAGTGCCACAGGGTGTAAAGACACATATTTCTTTAGTTTAGTCAATTGAGTTTTTGCCATTGGCAGCGCGGCTTTGAAAGGTTTCCTTCCCCCTTTTTTTGCCAAGGAGTGTCTGAGGTTTTCGAGGACATACCCGCTAGCATACTATCGATCGAAAAAACAATAGCATTACCCTGACTGCATAGCCGTCCGCAACGAGCACAGCGAGGGTTTTCCCTTGACTAGACTGTTCGGACAAAGTCATTGTTTTCGCATTACGATCAGACCCGTAGACTTTTCAACGCAATCGAGTTGCTTATTACCTCTGAGGGCAATTTGTGAGGTTACGCGTGCCCGTTATGAGCGGGACGGCCGGCACGCGCATGTCTGACTGCCGAGACCTTCGTATCGACTAAAAGTTTCTTCATTCGATCATGTCAGCTTCTTTCTTCCTTTCGATTCCCCTTTTTCTTCCCCTGATGGTGTGGTCGTTAGTAGTAGCTTTTCTTCTTATCTATTTGCTGCGCTCATCGCTTTTTACCTGAACGCGGTTTTGCAAGTGCGTCGATTTTTTGATAAGAACTTTTAATCAGTAGTACACAGATTTCCATAATCAATCGTTGTTGACGTTCCCTATTCGCTATTTTTGTTTCATGCGAACCCGAATTAAACTTATGTCCTTTCAGCCGGCAGTCATGGACAATGGTGTTATCCCATTTCCTCCATTCAAGGTACCCTTAAACATGCCATCTAACGTGATTCGCGGCTGTGGCAAGCTTACATGGCTCAGCTCCAAGGCTGGCCTGATCGCTGCCATTAGCCCCAGTCCGAGCACGGTATCTTTCCAGTTGAAAGATTTCTGCGATCAGGTATGTTTCGGCTATCCTTCTGATGATATTGATTTTTAAATACAAACTTTGTAGGGTGTCACCGATCTTACGACTGTACTTCGCACTGGTTTCGTTCTCAGTTTCCAAGCTTTGCCGAGCGAAACAAATGACTGGATTGCCAATCATGTCCAACCGTTGACCGAACAAGATCTCAAAACCATCCAAGAAATGCCCGATCAGGAAATCAATCTCGAGCAGTTTGATCAGGGCGGCAACAGTAACCGCGATCCGTACTCCATTGAAATGGAATCTCAGAGCATCGTGTACCTGCTTCAGCTGTTCATGCAGGCACGTTCCAACATTATCCCCCTGTCGAACTTGCACAGCCGCATCAGCAACAGTGGCAATGATGAACTTTATCGCTACATTGGCTCCAGCAGTCTGAAGCGCCGTCAATTCATCGAGCGTCGGTCGTACATCTTCGGCCTCACTGAGAACGACGCAGTCTATCTGCAACCACCAGAGATCTACTCCACCGTATGCATGCTGGCCGGGTTCTTGCTCTGTCGTGGTGGTTCTGCATACTCCGATCAGCTGTTCTCCTATTTCCATGCAAACAATAACATCTCGCGTCTCATGAAAGAAGGAATTAGCAACCATCGCTCCCGGTTTGTCGAGTTTCTGAACCTCCATCCCTTCGTGTTCTCGCCGTTTCCGGCCAAGTTCTGCTGCTCGGTGCGCCGTAGCATTCCATACTTTGATTATGTCAAATTCATCAAGACGGTTGGTTTCGCTTTTTTTGCCGGGAAATGTATCATAATGATTCGTTGCCCTTTTAGCATTTCCCGATGTACATGTTGCCGAATGTCCAGAAGAACATCAGCTACTGTAACACCTCCAGCGTTGCCGTCATGCAACCGTACGGTAGCAATGGCTACGGACCTAGCGTCCCCATGATGAGTGATGATCCGCTCACACCCGGACCTCGCACTCCGACCAGCTCCTGGACTGCCAACGATCCGCTCAACACTATGGGTGCACCTGCCGCCGGCGTAGTTCCACCACTTTCCGCTGCGATGCCGCCATCATCACGTTCGGCGATCACCTCCATGCCGCCGCTTATGAATGGGGCCAGCTCGAACGACTTTGGGATCACACATGCTGATGTGTTCTCGACCGCCAGCCCGCCACTCGGGGACTTTAAATCGCAGCGTTCCCACGATATTGGGGTTCAGGCCTCGGGTGATGTAAGTTGAAGATCGAGGTCACATTTGCATAGTTTAGTGCTTGTGTTTCAGACCCCGATTGGCATGAACGTCAACTGCACCTGCAAGTGCAACTGCGGTGGCGGACGCGTCCTCAAGGATGCCGAACGTCGCGATGAAAACGGCTTCATCCCCTTCTACAACCCGTTGCCTCTCCAGTCGCTGCCGCTTTCCGGTGGCAACAATTCGCCAACCCATGACATCTCCCCTCCCGGTGGCTTCGACGACAAGCAGTTCTTCTCGCGTCCCATCAAGATCGAAAAGGGCACCTTCTCGGCAGCCCCCGGAGGCCCGGTCTCACGTACAACATCGTCTAGTCAAACTCCCATCGATGAAACAAAGCAGGCCTTCGATCCCTTTGCCTTCCACGCTTTCGAACCCAAACTCCGTTCACTTAAATTGTAATCTCCTATCTACGCCATAACTCTCCACTGCGGTGAGGCTCTCTCCTTATCCGGGTAACACGATCATTTACAGTGATGTATACTCGTTTTTCATCAAAAATCATATAACCCAACTCCACTTGATATTTGTTAATGTTAAAATTTTCTCAATTTTTTATAATGTCACTACTCATTTACTTTGCATACCGTATCGAATCTCACGCACTGTGCCGAACTGTCCAGTGGTATTCATTTAACATGGGTTCCTTACCGTTCCATTGACTTGTATTTCTGACCATATTTTCCTAACCACTGCCAGCATACCTTACTTGCACAACTCACAATTGTTATTGCCTTTGAATCTGGTAACGCTCCAATTTGATTTAAATCTTATTAAAATTACCGCTGAAAGAATTGTACATATTTGCCTGGCGTCGCATTTTCTATATTTTATCAAACAACCAAAGCAGCTCTCGCCCCATTTATTTTCCAAGACAGTTTTGTCGAAGTCGTAAATTATCAGGGAACCGAAATCAATTATGTTGCAGTCTAGTTATAACCCCTAAAACGTGTTTTTGCTAATATCTAATATGCCATTTTTGACGCTTATCTTGGTGTGTAATATTATCGTCAATCCCGGCGAGATTATTGATCGTTATTACCTTCCTTTTTCGGTAAATTGTAAAACTTTACACATATGTGTCATAACTTCGTTCTCTTTCGTATTTCAAACCGTGCTCTCAAACAAATTCATTACCGTTGTGCTGTTTACTTTGTATTTGCTCACCCTCACTTTACGCGATGTCAACCAAAACTCCCCAATTCACGATTCTACATAGTTTTAATGACCGATATTAACATTCCTACCTACCGCCTACAAACTGAGTCTCTCTTGTCCACCAGCTCTCTTGTGTTTCCTTCACGCAGCTTCGTATCCCTCATTCGCAATGTTAAATCAAATCAAAAATGCCGAATGCAATGTTTTCCGTAATAGTTTAAAAATCAAAATCAAATCCAAAGAAGTCAGGTTTTTCGATTCGTACGTTCTGCTAGCCAAACATAGTAACCTATACCTGTCTTAATTATTTTTATGTATTTAAATCTATGCATTCGTGGTATCGCTTCAAACTTTTTCGCGTGTTATTAACTTTTGTATCTGCACTTAAAATTCGACTCAGTGTTCTAGCCACATCTTTGCCTCCACAGAACATCCATGTCTTTCACACCCATACTCTCGATTGCTCTCATCATCTCGAATCTTGTCTAACGTGTGCTTTCCTGATGACTACAAGTCCATTACTACTTTTTGGTGAGGTCATAATTATATATCAATCTTACAATACATTTATATTCCCAAAATTTAGCGAAAACTATTCAAAAAAATTTATTTTATGTAAAAGTGTATATTTAGCCATCGTAGTCGGTTACCTTATCTATTCATTACGTATGTTACCCAGATGCCTGTCGTTTCTAAACCGTGTCAATATTGTTTCAAATATTTCAGTGTGATATTTCTTCGGGAAAATGCTTTCTGCAAATCTAATCGACCCGTGTAAAACCAGAACCGTGTCTCGTCCATGTGCATGGCAATCGTCATCCTATTGAGCCTTAAAACACCTCGTTAATCCCTATTTTTATATGTACGCCATCTTCCTCTGGTATTTTTGTGTCTATAATGTGTAACAGCGATTTAGTTTCCTCACATGCCTTTGCTGCAATAGCTTCACCGTTTGAGGTTTAAGTGATTTCAACAGGAATTGTGATCACACCTCGTTGTGCCTCATCAGTTCATGATTTCCTTGTCGTTTCTTGCATTCACTTAAATTTAGACGGCCCTTTTCAACATCGACAAACGTTTCGCCTTGGTTCGCGTTATTAAACACAATATTATACCTTCTTTCGTACCTCTGTACTCCAACCAATTTGTTTTTAATACCTTTTGCTTTTATATGGGTTTTGCCATTGGTTGAGGGAATAAATATGACCAAAAAAACGTTGAATACACAGAAGAGGAAGCAAACGATGGCGAAGACCACATCACAGCGGCGCCTATTACAGTAGCAAAACTAAAAACGCCACGCCCCTGGACTTGGAAATGTCTCTTTCGGAAGCGTGCAATGGTGCGGTGCGTCTGGTGATTTTCGTAGAGCTCCAAAAAAGGCCGAGTGCTACGAGATGAACACTCAGTGGCAGTGGCAGTTGGTTGTTCGTGTATACTAGCCCCTTCCTCGGCGACTGATTGAATCCTCTTCGTGACAAACTTTCCTTTGCCCTAAGGGCACAATAATACCAAAGAATCTTCACGATGGTTGTCGAAAGTGTGAATGTTGTTGCGGCCAATTTGCTGCCATTTTCCATTGAAAATTTGCTGAGGCCATCTAATACGCCTACAGTATGCTCGCCAGCGAGAACGGTAAGCAGTACAAGTAGCAGTACGAGTAGCAGTGTTGGTGGACCTGTGACGACTGACGGTAAATCATTTGTGTGCCAAGAATGTGGGAAGGTATTCAGTGCTCATTATAACCTGACTAGGCATATGCCCGTGCATACTGGCGCTAGGCCATTTAAATGTAAAGTAAGTCAACTTTAAATGAACTTTATCATCATTACTTAATGCTTTAAAGGTCTGTGGAAAAGCGTTCCGTCAAGCATCAACACTATGCCGACACAAGATCATTCATACCGAAGAGAAACCGCACATGGTAAGCCACCTACAGTATCCCTTATGAAAACAAATTTTATATTTCCAGTGTAAAATATGCGGAAAATGCTTCAACAGATCCTCCACACTAAACACTCACGTACGGATACATTCAGGTGAGCGTCATAAGCCCCAAGTTGACTTCCTTATCACTAAGCTCGTGCTTCCGTTTTTGACCTTCCGGGATTTAAAATTAAAATGCTGCAACCATATAATAGTCTGGTTCCTTTAGGATTTAAACCATACGTGTGTGAGTACTGCGGCAAAGGTTTCCACCAAAATGGCAATTATAAAAATCACAAGCTTACTCATAGTGGTGAAAAACGATACAAATGTCCTATCTGCTCCAAAGCCTTCCATCATTCGTACAACCTCGCCTTCCATATGCATACCCATACCGAGACGAAGCCGTTTACCTGTAACGTGTGTCACAAAGGATTCTGTCGCAACTTTGATCTTAAAAAGCATCTCCGCAAGATTCATCAAATTGATGAGTACGTGCCTTCGTCAGCAGCTCATTGAAGTATTATCACATCTATTTATATTGGTGTATCTAACCCTCATTTTGCAATTAGCCAAATCTTAAAAGTACATTACCAAAACCCGCTGTAGCACTTGTGAGTAACCTTGTCTTACTTATGTAATGCCTCTTGGGAAACGAGTTTTCCGGTTTCTAATACGATAGCTATCGTTCAATAAATGCAAACAAGCCATTTTGTTCCCTTTCGAGAAGTAAACTTCGTCTTGCCTCAAATGGGATGGACAAACGGGTCATTAGGTCCAGAAGTGAAGCACTTTGAGATACTGTAGGCAGTGACAGGCGTCAGAACACGCGTTTTGGGGAGGCAATGACGTGTGAGAGGCGAATGGGCGCCGGGTGGCGACAAAGCGGCGCCGCAGTTTCCGCTGTAAACTTTTTCTTTCGCGCACTTAAACGGATTGACTTCGCGTCCTCCCGGTGTGTGTCTCCCAAAAATAATCGTCCTCCACGCTTTCATCGCCTCCGGACAATAGAAATGGGAGAAGGATTGACGCTTGTTGCTATTGACTACCGTATTCATGACTGAAAGCGATCATCATCATGCAAATGCACTTGCTCCGGGGACTTTTGAATCTTCTTTCCTATTCCATTCCATGTTTCTAGGTGACAATTATAGCACTTGGCCGGGGATGATGAGATTTGCGCGAAAACGGTTCATTTCAGTATACAAAAGCGATTATGGAGTTAATATCCGGTCAGAATGCAACCACTTGACGGCTCACTTGCGCCTCTAAGTCAAGGTTATTCCAGGAAACAGTAACTTGTGGACAGAAGTTGACTCGATTTGTTTCATAAATACACTCAAAGCCGATTGGTGGCAAGATGCTATACACAATAGACTCACCCAGGAGTGGCTGGCAGAAGCGCGCGACTGGTGACCTCGGCACGCGTGTTGGTAGGAAGGGATTTTCGGGAGTTTGTTGTTTTTTGGCGCTTGACAGACGATGACGAAGTCGAATGTGACATCGTCTACATAAACAATTTTGGGGACAGCAAGCTCGACAAGGGGCTGAAGTTTTTAATCGACGGCCTCGTTTCCGACATTCCATTCGCGTGTCTAAAGATTACATTGACACATTGGTCGGTGTGTTTGTATAAGATAACTCGGACTAACAATACTGTAAATCGCGCTTTGGTTCACAGCTATCCAGCTTTTCTATTGTTCAGCCAATAAAGCCGCCCTCCAACATGATGAACTTTGTATCCATGTTACATAAATAAGATTACTGACGTAGGATAGTTATATTTTTATCATGTGCTGACGGAATGACCATTCCCCACTTCACATGCCCCTAGACATCCCCCCTTAAATGGCCCATTGTGTTCACTTGGAGTGAACAAGATACCTGACGAAAGTCGTCAGCAGTGGCCTCACCGTCGTCTCTATCAATATCACAACTGCTTGAACGCAAAAGTCGTAAAATCTTATTTGTACATTGAAAGGCAGCTTGCCGCGGTGCGCTGTTGCGTCCCCGTGTCTCAGCCGTGATGAGCGCATCCGGAAGTTTTTGCCATGACGGGAGTATTGCGCTATTACGTATTGGTGATGATCTTGCTCGTATCTCACGTTCAATCCGCTGTTAATTCTACTATTGCGCCCGTACGAGGTTTGTCTTTATTTTTGCCACATTTTGACCCTATTTTAACTATCAACAATGTAAATTGTACGTTTTCCATTCCATTCCTGAATTAATCATTTTCAGTATGGCACTGCACTAACCCCGATCTCTTGGAAATAGTCGACAATGGCATTGCAATATGTAAAAAAGATGTCGATGCCATTTTAAATTATTTAAAACACAAACTGCAACGTAAGTTTTCCCCTTTCATGTTGCCGTCTGCAAGGTTGTGAAGGCTATCAAAATATCCGGTTACCCATTATTTCTGATTATGTCACTTTTTTCAGCATTGTTCCTGTACTATGGCGGTGAGTGGTTGATAAACACCAGTCGCTTTAATCGAACCTATGATTTTATTGATGAAAATGTGAAGCTTTCAAGATGGTTTTGTTCAGTGTATGACCAGCAATACAGTATTCTTGTCACCGTCATCAGGATAGTACCCAAAGACATGTAAAGTTAAATGCCTAATTTTGTGATTGTTTAATTAAACGTTTCACCATATTCGTGCGCAAAGAAACAACAATAATGCTACTATAAAGTTTTAGAACAATGAAATCTATTTTTGGTCAACCCACTGTCGGATAATATGATGAGCAACGGCGCCTTTGGGAGGGATGTAGCGAAGGACTTGACGAGTTTCGGGATCGCTTTTGTCGTGACGAACTCCGCGGAGGTAGGGATCGGAATTGACGCGTTCAAGAGCTTCACGAACCTGGTCTCGGGTGAACCATTCAGCGCGTTCGAGCTCATCCGGAGCGACTTCAATCTTGTCTTCCATGTTGGCGACAGCGGTGAAGGCGGTCATCAAGGAGTTGTTCGGCATTGGCCATGGCTGGGACATGTTCAGGGTGTGGATATCACGTGCGTAGAGACCGACTTCCTCAGCGATTTCACGACGGACGGTTTCATGGAGCGATTCACCGGCCATTGCGAAACCGGCAACACAAGTGAAAACAGAGCCGACGCTTCCACGATGACGAACGAGCAGGCAGTGATCGTTGGCTTCATTCGTAATCAGGACAATTGCCACAGGGGAAATCTA
Organism: Panagrellus redivivus; assembly: GCA_000341325.1. Taxonomy (NCBI): domain Eukaryota; kingdom Metazoa; phylum Nematoda; class Chromadorea; order Rhabditida; family Panagrolaimidae; genus Panagrellus; species Panagrellus redivivus. The sequence goes on from KB454948.1 coordinate 24,310, forward strand.
AAAATAGATTTTCCATGCCAACAGTGAACACAGTGAAACCGAAAGTGGTAAACTTACAGTAGGATAGAAAACACGACTGCAGCGTAAACATGTTGCCGACATTTTGGAAGAGTGACACTTCAACGGAGCTGTACATGTTGGGCAACGGCGGTAAATTAAGTGCCAACGGGTCAGGGCTTGGAACTAGAAAGGTAAATAATGATAAATTCGGTCGCAATTACTGTAAGCAAGACTGTAACTCACCCGTGCAAGCGTGTTCCGCTGATGTTCGTCATCGATAGTAAGCATGGCCAATCGCAAGTTCATAAAGTGTCCACCGAGGGCATGACCAAACTGTCTACGGAGATCACGAACGGCAATTCCACTTTCTGCCGGCGGTTCCATCGTTCGAACGGCGCAGCCAAACAATGGTCGCTGAAATGTCACCACTCTAAACTGTAAAAGAGCGTTTTAAACTTACATAATCGTAGAAATGCTCATCTGGATCAAGGACATCAAGAAGGACCGAGTTCAACATGCCGATGGCGAGACCGTATTCGCGGAGTTTCGTTTCGAGCTCTTAAAAGACAGCTATTAGTCTACAGTAACTCGCATAAGTCCAACCTACCTTTGTACTCGAAAGTAGCCAATTGCGGAGAAAGATTCAAATCAAACTTTGCTTCCGAATTCGCTTCGTAGTCAAACTGCAACCGTGCTGCACTTGACACCAGTGGTTCCTTATCGACCATTAGCATAAATTTGCCACGCTCGAACTCCATTTCCAATGCATTGTCATTCTGCTGCCAATAATCCATATGACGCACGCGATTTACGTAATTCTCGCTCTCAGATGGGGGCTTTGTGGAATGCCATCGCAACAGGGACAGATTCGTTCGCCGCAAGATGCCACGTACGGTAGACGTGTAGATCATCTGCAAACAACAGAATCTCTAATGTGGTATTACAGAACGGAGTTCCGTCTACAGTTCAACTTGGCTCCGAGTTCTTCAAATATAATGCACAATTGTAACATCTTTATCCTCCAAAACACAAATTCTTGTAAAACTTCTTTATAACTTTGAGAGATTCTTCTTATAAGGCACACATTACCAGTAAATGGAATGTAAGTGAAAACAAAAATGAAATGCTATGCAAAAATGTACCAGCATTCAAACCCTTAAAAACCAGACATAGCACTGGTTGAAAACTTTGAAAAATCAAAAACTGAGCAAAACTATAAAAATGATCAAAAACGGAGAAAAACAATGATATACAACCAACGAAAAACAAAAAAAGACTCAACTGGTTGAGTGGGTAAGCTCGAAAGCATCATGGAAAGATGCAACATCAAAGTTAAATAAAACAAATGAATGGGTTAGGTTAAACCAAGAATTGGCCAATCAAATTCAGCACGCCAAGCAGAATGATTCCGACATGGATCACAATCTGGGTCTTTGTCAAACGGCCTTGGAGCTTCAGTCGTCGAAGATGGACAATGCATGGCAGGGTGAAGATGTAGATGAGACCTGAGACTGAGCCGACATATCTGGAATGCCAAAGATAACAAAATGAACATCAGATGCAAAAACATACCTCAGAATACTGCCGACGTAGGGATAGAATATCGCAAACAACACTGCAATGGAGATGATTCCAAGGTTGAGCAGACAAACGTAACTGAGTCTGAAAGTACATCGCGTAAACATAAAACTTGTGTCTGATGATGTAATAAACGTACCCTGGGTAAACATCGCCAGTGGCAAGATAGCTCAGTTGCGCCCTAATGAGATACATCAGCAAGGGAAGCACCGTGATCATCTGGAAGAGTAGGAAGACACGAGCTGCAGCGCTGAGGACATCACCGGAACCAAAGTTGTTGAGGAAGTTGTCGGCAATGCATGACCGGAATGTCGGAAAAGCCGAGTAAAAGGTGAAGCCAATGAAAATATAGCAAATGGCAGACAGAGCATAGCCAATTGACAAATCACGAGCCTGAAAGTGCAGATTTACTTTGATATTTTCAAAGATAAGGGCAAACTTACATTGTTTTCCGGGTTTTTCTGGTTCCGTAAAACGGTCAAAACAGCATTGTGGATGAAATAGGACAAAGCCAAAGTGCCTGTCAATGCCGGAAATTTCAAGCTGTAGAGAGCCGCGAAATTCGGACTGGCTTCATTCCAAATATCGACATTAAATCCACATTCGAGGGCTTTGGAAAAGGTGAAGAAAAGCAGATACATCACGGAGACGGTGCCAAAAACGTTGAATTTGGTGAAGAAAGTGGGTGACTTGAAGTTCATCAATGGGAAGGTCAAAAGGGCAAGCAGGACTGGAACAGTGCCCTGAAAAGATAAACATTCAATCATAAAAATTCACTTTAAAATCACTAAACATACCCTCAAACTCCAAATGTGCCCATAATCGAACCAATCCTTGAAATCCGGCACATCACCATCCAAAGCTTCGATAGTCTCATCCCAATCAGCTGGCATGTACTCATAGGCATTTGTTTCCTGGGGCGTTGGACAATAGACATCACAAGTGAACGTCTTATTAGCCATGACGGGAAGGGTTGTCGAGTTTGGCTGCAGTGACTCTAAAACAAACAAAATCATTGATAAAAACTGACAAGGTCAAAGAAACAAACCATAGACAATGTTTCCAGTGAAAAACAGAAAGTTGGACATCAAGACCCAGTAAACAATCACACCACCCAGTAGAACAATGACCGAAAAGAAGACTGCAACGTATTCGCCAGGTTTGCCCCAGAAGTATCGGCAAATATCGGAGAACTCGGCCGTGGAACTCTCGACGTCCAGAGCTGCAAAGGGTCATTGTCTAAACACCGACATTCCTAATGATAAAGACTCACTCAGTCCCTCTGGGCTTTCCACAACACGATAAGCTGTATAGACGGCCAATAACGCCATCAGAAGCATCAAGATGATTCCCAGACCGAGACCGGCTTGTTGCAGTGCCCATGGCATGGCTAGGAGGGATGTTCCCATCATGGTGTTCCAGATTGAGAATCTAAATGGTCAATGGTCAAAATTTATATAAAGCAAAGGTCAAAAGATGTGACTCACATGGTGACAATGCTGGATTGTTTGCCTTCAGAGTCTTTGAAGTCGTCAAAGGGCAGGATGGAAAAGAGGAGGGGTTCGACGACGTGATTTGGCATGAGCTGAAGGGAGTTCATTGTTAAAACTGTATTTACATATATGGAATTGTAAAAAACTGACCAAAGTAGTACCGCCAGGGTCCAATCGACTGAAAAACCGGTACCGAATGGCCATATTATGCTCCCGATGGAAATCGGCAACACTGCCACCACCATCCTGGTTCGATGAATGTAAGCTAGCCTGAGACGTGTGGCGATCAAACAAGTATGGCCGACGGCGGTCAGGAAGTGATATTGCCGGTGGCACTCGGCGTTGCTGCGTGCTCATGAGGAAGTGATCGACACTGAAATGCATAAATTAGTCATATTTACATAATTTTATCGCCAAAATATATAAAAAAAAGAACACAGGAAAGATTGATGTCCCACCTCCTTGCGACCGGATTATCATCTTCGTCTGACAAGTCGGGCGTTCGTGGCCGGATGGCCCCGTACGAGGTCATGGAAGAGTCGTCTCGCTTGGCCTGCAACTTACTCGACTGTAAAGAATTGAATCAAACCGAACAAGCATTGATGGAAAAGCTCGGACAACACGTTCGTCAAAATGCGTAAAGCAGGAGACTGAAAAGTGCTGAGTCTACCTGGGTCTGGGGGAGTCCCCTATAATAATGAACTAACCACCCGTTTGTACGTAGGGGTCGATGGGGGCTATCAGAAGGGGTCGAGACAGACACAGCCAAGGGCGATTTATAGGAGTGGCGGGAAAAAGCAGTGTGGAAAGAAGGGGGGAAGAGAGCAGGAATTGATCACGGATTACTCACTGTCGATAGGTCGGAAGTGCATGGACTTACCTGACGGAATGCTCGGTGCAACGATGGCCCCAGGCAGCTTGTTCGATTCGGCGCAGGTGGATGTTATCTTTCAAACGTGGCTGACCGGGATGCCGACTGGTTGTGCGTACTGTTCTGTGTCGGCTGGATCCATTAGCAGGGGTGTTAGGTTTGGACAGCCTGAAAAGCTTAACGGAACCAGTCTCGACAACATTGTTAGTGTTACTTTTCGAATCGAACACGCACGATCGCCGGGTTTGACCCGTTGGGTTCGCCCCGAGGTGGTCCTAACCAGAAAAGATCGACTGCGCTGCGCACTGAAACGACTGTCTTCGCCGGCCAACCGCCGCTGGCAGCAGCTGGGGATGCGCGCACAGACATCAATGACTTCGATTCGTGCAGCCGACATCAGTCCGGCTGGTTTGTCAACAGCTTGAGCTATATCGCCACCACTTTTTAGCCTTGTCCAGCTCGATGCGTGCACACTTTAAAGCTAAATTGACTTTTTTGTCGACATAAAAATCGCGATCCCAATTTCGATTTCAACTATCCCGAGTTTGTTTATATCCCAACCCAAAAGCCCTGAGGTCATTTTCGTTCCAAACCTACAATTTGTTTATTTGTAACAGTCCGAATGAATCACTCAATCCGCGGTCTTCATTTTCGTTTTTTGACGTTTCACTAACTCCGATCTTTCCAGAACATGGGGATTTCCGAGGAAAATACCCGTCGAATCTACACCTCGCTTCTCAAACAAGCTCCACCTGGCGAGTTCAACGCGGTCTTTGACGACATCCGCAACCTCCATGAGAACACCGTCCTTCTGGACGAGCAGACGGACACAACTTTGGTCGAGTACAATCATGACAACTTTCTGCCAGTTTATTATGACGAGTTCCCGAAATCTGTAAGTTATTTATCTATAACTTCGGGAAAATTATTCAAGGTTATATAAATTTCAACCTTTCAGACGATTCTGACCAAGTACAATGTTGTCGACCAAGAAGAATCCGTCTACCTTGAACCCAATTCCAACAAGCTCTTCACCTGGGACGCCATCCAACGAGTTGTTCTGAACACCCAGGAATCCAACTTGACCTTCGACCCTGAGCTTGTCGCCTGGAGGGCTGTCATTCAGAAGGAACTCGACGGCTACATCGCGGATCACTTCTTCAAACATGGCATTGGTGCTGCTTTCATCCATGACGGTGCTGTTATCATTTGCATTTCCTCCCACAAATACATGCGACGGAACTGTTACGCTGGTCGATGGTGCTCCAAGTGGGAAGTACCTCTCTTCAAGAAGTCCTCCCAGGTCGCTCTCAATGGCCATGCCAGTGTTTTGACGCATTACTACGAGGATGGCAATGTCCAGATGAATTCCACCAAAAACTTTGTGCTCAACGTTGCCTATGGCGTGAGTAATTTGTTATTATTTGTGGTATGCAAGTCATTTTTGTTGTTTCCTTTCAGAATGACATCACCGCTGCCGCTAAGGAAGTCCTCAAGTCCATTACGGAGGCCGAAAATTTGTGGTCGGTATGTTGTTTAATCTTTATTTTCCTTTGTTTTGTATGTGTATCCAATCTGTGCCATTTTAAGGTGAGCATGTTCGAAAAGTTCAACAACTTTTCCGAAAAGACCTTCAAACTGCTTCGCCGAGCCCTTCCAGTGACCCGAACCAAGATGGATTGGATCAAAGCACACTCTTACCGAATGGCCAAGGATCTCGCCGCTACGGCACCGCAATGACTGCCCTTTCATCACCTTCCGTTTGTCATTTAAAGGCTTGCTTATACTTTTACCTTCTTACACCTATTTTAAGCCTTGCACTCACTCTATTTATACGCTTTTTCTATCGTGTTGTACTGTTCCCAGGTCAACTAACACGCTTTTTCCGATTATAAATCATGTTTCAACATAATTAATCGTTAAAACACCGTATTTACAAGAAAACCTAACTATTTCCGCTACTTCAAATCTTGTCAGCTTACCAACTTTACCAGTTTTTCATTCAAAAATCTTAAAAATTTCCAGTCATGTTGTATACATCTAGGTCATTCACATCGTTCTGTATTGCTTTTAATTCATAAATCTCATTATTTTATCGATGACACTACATGCAAGGGATCATGGCATGCGGAACCATTAAAGGGTAGTGGTAAAAAACTAACAAATGCTTAAAAAATGTCATTAATCTTTAAATCTAATGAACGTAAATGGCCGTGAACATTATTTTTTGTCTGGCAATCCATCATTTGGAACTAGATGTTTTATGCTTACACTTAACGGCGGTATAACGCATTCTGGTACCATGAATTTTCTTTGTTTCGGATTCTTGTCGAGTTTGTTAGGAAGACTACCATTTCCTGTTGTTCGTCGGTTTAGACCCCTGTTTTTTTCAAATTGGTTGAGGCAAAAGTACGGTTAAACTTATAGGGGCCGTAGAATGATCGCTTAAGGGGCAGAGAGTATTTAGTTGCTGCAATAACGGGGGCTATTAGCTTTCTGATTTACAAAGGCTCGTAAACTTTAATTGGGGTTTCTTACGGTTCCATTTCTAACTAGTCGCCCATAAATTGTAAGCTTACGTGTACTTTCTACAATGTAGGCCTTTTACAACTGTGTTTACTGAAATTCTAGTCTTGTTTTACGAATGCGTTCAGGACGTCATGGGTTTTACTGGTCAAAGGTAAGTATAAGTTTTTCAAATGTGCCTATTATCTCGTTAAAAGTAGTGCTTGCATCTTTATTCGGCTATTCACAAAGCTGATTTGAGTTTCCTTATTTACTTTCATTGCGCAAAGTGTTCAATGAGGAAGTTTCTGGACTTTTCCGGAAATTGAACACAAAATATCCGAGTCATGTTATGCACTTTCACACTATCTTTGTTATGAACTTTGAAGTAGTACAAGTTAGTTTAGGTGAAAGTACTGAAGTTTCATTGAGTTTCTTAACAATTTGAAACGTTACAGTACCCCAAACGGTCATGAGCCTCCGATTGATTTTGGATATTATGTACGCACGCGTCTATTGTTCAACGCAGCGAGATTGCTCGATATCTGTGAATACTTGCTTGAAGCGCTATAGCGATCTCTTGCGTATTGCAAGTTCAGCCTCCGTCTTGTGCTCACAACCATCTCTCATTCTGGTCGTTCTCTCCTTGAATTGCCGTCCGCGAGACACGCCTTTACACCACCAACACCACGACGACACTCGCGAGTTCGTGGCGCTCAGCTGACTGACGCTGCGGACTCACAGGGCCGCAGCCCCGGGCAAACGCTATGTCGACCCATACGAACATGTGATGTCTGTGTGGGGATGGATGGATCGAATGGGGCAGTAGCTGCAACCAGCAAGCACGAACCAGAAGGAGGAACGATGAGGTGCTTTTTTGCAGTCTCGCATAGGTCTTCTGGGGTTCCGTAGCTATTCATCGTCCTTCTGGTGGTCCGAAACATTCTTATCGGGTTTATGTTTTGGTACTACTTTCACTTTTCATATGATCGTTGTCGGACATTGATCATGCTCTATGCAGTTTATGGACCCCTACCAATAGAGTGTCCAGTAAAACAGCTGATTATGGATACTTGGTAGTAGTTATTCCACAAACGCGTGTATACAGTAAAGTAAAACGAACAAATTTCCATTTCTACTTTGTATTTTAACTTGAATTGACCTTTGCCCGTTGTCGTGGCCTTTGCCATTCCGCACATCAATCCGTTTTTGCAGTTCGACGTTAGCCGTTGTTTTCGTGGTGATAAACGGTGGCAAAAGTTACGATATGAAGAGCTTTGGCTAAGAAATGGCCACGCCAGCAAATGTTCACCCCTGATTTTCACAAATAATTTTTCTATTCACGTCTTCAATGACTACCGTAATCATTTCAAAACTACAAATTTCTATAATTACAATACTTCCGCTGCACACTTCGTTGATATTATAACACTCCAACGCAAAAAAACAACAACATTAGACCTCGATTTTCTTTCAAAACTATAGAAAAACAACATTGATTTCTCTTTGCTCGCGCGTTATTGGTTTTTGACGAAAGATAAATGGGCCTCGGGCCGAACACCACCGACCGGTGCTTTGAAAACCTCCCTCATAAAAGCCGTAAATGCGCTTTTTTAAATTGACTATCGCTTTTCAGATTGCCGGAATTACCTCCGGTTCTGCAGAATCTACCCAACCTTCCTAAAAAACCATGGGCTTACCGTTTGTCGAATGGATAGATGATCCGAAACAGCTATTCGTCTGTGCCAAGTGCGGTACATGTCTAACTGGCATTAAGCATCTTGTGTCTGAAAGCTTCCGTGGTTGGTTATCTATCGGGGCTTTAGTTATTTTTAGAATCTAACTATGAAGGGTGTTTCACCACGAATGTTTTTCCTTCTCTTTAGGAGGGACCGGCACGGCGTATCTGTTCAACCACGTTATAAACGTGAACATGACAGAATCCATCCGTCGCGTAATGACTACGGGAACCCATTGGGTGCGAGACATCGATTGCCGTTATTGCAATGTGAGACTTGCGCATTCATGCGTTAACTTTGATCTCCGTCATTGTGTGTGGTGCTAATTGGTAATTTTCAGTCGCGTGTTGGTTGGTTCTATGAGATGGCGCTGAAAGAAGACCAACAATATAAGGAAGGCCATTTCATTTTGGAGCTTGCCTTGACAAAGCGCATTCCCGGAATGGTGGACATTGTAGCCCAAAAGCGTATGAAGTCCGATGCTGCGAGTAGTAGTGGCGAATCTGGCTCCTCGAACAACCCCTCCGTATCAAGTTTGTCTTTTGAAGAGGAGAAAGAGGATGTTACTGTGTGACTTGGCGTGTCCAACTGCACATCTACCCACTTTAACACTTCTTTCCAATGAATCTGTATCTAACGAGGTTTGATTGTCCCTCAATATATATTCTTCGCATCCCTTTACCGCTTTCAAAAAGTGCAACTAGATGTTGATTTCTTAAACCATTTTCGGAATTCTTTGAAAACAATAATGACAGTGCTTTTCACAACTTTGAAAGACTACCTGTTCATATTTTTTCAAAACCTGCCCATATATATCTCCTCTCTGGTCCCCCAGTATAAACAACCACAAACATTCGCACCTCTTTGCAACTTTCCGCTATCTCTGGTAGATTTTCGACTTTCTTCGCGGTCATCGTCACTCATCTATGTAACGCCTCAGGTAATACGTAACTACCTATACACTTTTGCCTTTAATGTGATAGCTCTTCCATGATTTTGAAATGAATAAAGTTTTTCGTAATCAATGCGTTTTGTTTTGACGAAATTCGTTGCTAACGAAGTATATAACTTACCTGTGAATGACACTTTTTTGAAATTTACCTTTAATCACAACCATACTGTAGATTGGAGGTACATCAGTCATGGGCCGTTTATTCATAGAAGACTTCGGAGGTGATGAAACCTTCGAATGTCGGAATTGCAAGATTTTCCTATCAAACAGACACGAACTCGTCTCAGAAACCTTTCGTGGCGCCACTGGAACTGCATTTCTATTCAACAAGGTGGCCAATATTCGCACTGGTGACATGCATGAACGCAACATGATGACCGGTAAACACTTCATCCGAGATGTGTTCTGCAAAAAGTGTGAAACGAAGCTTGGTTGGATGTATGAATTCGCCGTCGACGAAGAACAACGTTACAAAGAAGGTGAGAGTGTTCGTGACGTGTGTTCAAGGTGCGTCACCGTAATTAGTTGTAGGGAAAACAATTCTCGAACGCAAATACATAACTGAAACAATCTTGAACAAAAAAGCCGGATCCAAAGAGGATAACGCTTCCGAGTACGCCGACCTTTCGTCTCCATCGCCATCTCCTCCCCCGGCGGAAGATGACGATGACGACGATGATGTTGACGCGGACGATGACGCCAATTTGGTCTAACTCGGTGAACCTTACAATCTTCTAATCCGTTGATTGATCATCCCTGGTTATTTGAGCATCGGTTTTCTTATTCTAGTTTGTCTAGTTAACGTTAAACTAGTCTATACAAACTTATTTATTTACACCCGGGACGATCTCTGTCTGTTGTTGACTCTCTCCTCATTCTCCAAATTTGCATAAATGTTGATGTTTTTTTCGTGAAGGTGATATCGAAGAGTATATAAGCGGTAGTCAATCCGCGAAAACGTACCCATTCCTACGCACCCACGAGACAGTCTTGTTTTTCACTCTTTTCTTCATCACTTGCCGCTGAACGCAATGTTCGCCCAGCCAGAGATGTTAGCTCCGGAGAAAAGACCCGGATCTTTAGGAGGGATCCGGATCCAA
>KB454948.1:34557-46124 GCA_000341325.1 Panagrellus redivivus
GAAGGTACATCGCGCGTATCTCCGCACACTTTTTGCCAAAGCCTTCTACGATCCGAGTTGCGATGCTATAACGGCTCCGATTATCAAGCCAGTTTATTACTGGCCTGGTGAACGCGTTGAACTTCCGTGTCATGCTTGTCGGAAGATTCACGTCTATAATAGGTTGATGAAGCATTGGGCTGTGTTTCGGGGTAATGTGAAAGAAGAACTTGGCAAAATCAATGTTTGTTTTTACCCATTTGCAAACTATAACACGTTCATAACGGACATGCTTCCATCCAGGACACCACAAGTTGGCCCACAATCCAACAGTCCGATAACTCAGCCAAACAAGAATATGCCGTTTTCCCGTCAATGCCATCGCAAGCATTCCTCCTCCCGAACTTCATCGACGTCCGAGGACTCAAATTTTTCAACGAAACGGCAGGCTTATTATTCTCAACGTATGTTTCTTTTAAAAGTGTTTGGCCCAAATGGTGTTGAAACGTCAAAGTTTAGGCCCATTTGGATGATTACGGACTCTACCGCTGTTTTGACGATAAAAACAAGAAGTTCAACTCATTGGTTTTAAGGTTTAAAATAACATTTTTTGCTGTTAATTACATACATGCATAAATATTTACAGTTTTTGAACTTCGTTATCATCCCGAAGCTTATGTAAGATAAAAATTGGAATCTGCCTATGTAGTGGGATTTACTCAATTATTAAGTATAAAAAATTTGTTTTTTTTCGACAAAAATCAGTAGAATGTTGCTTAATTTACAAATAAGTTGAAGTTGCATGCTTTTTAACAACAAACCTTAATGTAACATAGCTCTAAGATTTTAATGACAAAATAGCTCTTTGGCATGTTGTATCTACCTTATTTTGGCATGTTCCATGAAACTTTGAACAGAATCCGCGTGTTTTCCGAAGCCTCGTTCCTTCAGAAGTGCCGACAGCGCGACCGACCGCGGGTAGGCCTTATTTGTTACTTTTAAATCAGTTTTTTGTTTGATCTTGACTGTTTTTTCTAATACAAACCTTCCTTAACTTTCACAAAATTTGCAAAAAGGAAATTCAAAAAAAGACCAACTAATATTATAAACTGACACATTAAAGCGTCTTATAATATGTCGCATGTGGGCCCCCCTTTCAGCGCGCGCTCAACGCACCCTGGTTGCAACCCAAAAAGTACGAAAGAGTAGAGCGGTGGTTTATTCCGGCCTCGCGCATCCGAAACCGTAGACTCCTGGAGCAAGATCCGATTCCGCAGGCCGGCGAAAAAGGCTCCAAATGATCTTTCCTAAAAAAATAAACCCTTTCTCAGCACACCTTTCTAATATACTCGTGACTCGGTACCCCGATAGTTTTGATCCCAACATTGTTTATATATTTTGTTGCGTGTCTGTAATATATATTCCGTTCTTGTTTGCTCGCTCTTAAAGTACACCTACCTTCCAGTGTACTACAGAGGCTCGAAAGTCATGCCGCCAGAAAATGATAACCGTAACCGCGAATTGGAATATGCGAAGTATAAAGAAAATCGTATGCATGATATTTCTTTTTTTCGTAACATCTAAAATTTCGATTTCAGATATCAGAATCAGAAGGAAGATTACAAATGTCGCTCTTTTTCTGGCTATTTTATATATAATATTCATCGCAGCCCGTAGCCTTTACATTCAAAACCCTTCTGTAGGGCCGTCGTCAACAGTGGACAAGACTGGCAATGAGGATGGTTCTGGATTTGCGAATGAGGAGGTGAGTTTTTATATATATTTTCATTCTTTAAAGTTGTTTTTTCAGCTTGAACGTCGGTTTGCCGAGCGCTTACAAAATGTCCGAGGCCTCGGCAAAATAGAAGTCGCCGGTGATGGCGCTTGCATGTTTCGAGCTGTTGCCAAGCAGGTCTTCGGCACTGACGACAGACACATGGAAGTCCGTCAACACTGCATCGAATACATCTCGCGCAATCGTGACCACTTCTCCCAATTCATCACCGAAGACTTTGAAGCGTACATTGCTCGCAAGAAGGACCCGTCATCGCACGGTAACCACGTCGAATTGCAAGCGATATCGGAGATCTATGGGCGACAGATTGAAATCTACGAGTACGACACGAGTAGGTTTAATTGGTTCCGACGTAATGATCCAGTTTCTAATGTAATGGTTTTCAGAGCCCGTTATTACGTTCCATCCTATTACCGTGGATGCCAATGTTGTCGGTGAACATCCACCATTGATGTTGTCCTACCATGGCAATGTACATTACAACTGCGTCGCTGACATCGCGCATCCAATCAACGCCCCAATCGTCCCGATCTACCCAAATTTGAGCACGAACATGCACGATGAGGTTGTCTACAAGGATGCCGTTCAGAAGTCGGAGATGACACACATTGAGGAACAAATGTTGAATGATAAGAAGAAGATGACCGATTTCGAGGGAACTGAGCAGGATCTGATCCAACAGGTCGCTCGGGATTCTTACATGGATTACATACAATTTTTGGAGAACAGTCAGAAGTGCGAGGCGAAGAAGGACCGAACTATTCGCAAGAAGTCGCCTGAAGTCGCACCATCGACTGTAGCAGCCCCTACAGTGTCCGCTGAGACCCCCGCTTCCTCTTCCAATGTTGCTTCTACCAATCTCCCCAGTACCTCACGATCACCCACCAAGCGTGGCGCTTCTTACCCGTCTTTGTTCTCTGAAAACGATGAAGACGACGTCTTTGGCTGTAAGATTCCACGAAACTGTAAGTTTTTCATCAACCCAATCCGTGTTTATTCCTTTTTTCAGCTGCATCCACGATCTCTCTCCCAGCCATGGGATCCAACATGAAGCGGGAAAACATTGACGTCAGTACATTCACCTGGAATGTCCCCTCTGAAAAAGTGCCCAAACCCAAATCTCCCGTAAAAGAATCTACACCCGCATCTACCACAGTAAAGCCTTCAACGGCTGCATCTGCACCCAAGTTCCAAGCCATGTCTCGCAATCCGTCCATTGTCGACCTACCACCCCTGAATCTGGACGCAACTATCCCTCCTGCCCCGGTCTCACTGAATGCACCTCAAGGAACGTCCTCATTGTACGAAGAGCTTCTTGCTAGCACGCTTTTCGGTTAGTTTGCAACGGCTTCGTACATACTTTAACTTATTTGATAAAGTTCCAGATGATGAAAAGGACAGCCTTTCCCATGCTCTGGCTATCTCGCAACAAGAATACTACAAGTCGTCCCGCTGACCATGTCCTCGGAGCCTGTCTGTCAATGGTAACAGTGCTTTATGGGTTGTCTCTAGATGATGCTTTTCATCACCGACTAGTTCAGGAGGAAAAGGCTTCGTCTTGCCCCAATACTTGTAATTGTTATCAAGGTTGATTACCCCTTGTAGTTGCGTCTTTCACATTGCCCCGTTTCTTGATTTCGCCTAGTTTATTCACTTTTTATATCTTCTATCTTGCTTACCGTTGTTTTTGATGATATTATTATCTTTTGTTTTATTTAGCTTGTTTTCACCCCGATATTGTCTACATTATTTGAAGCAAACGCTTTTGGCAACTAACCGTTATTCTTGTATGTACAAATCTATCCCTGAAATGATTTGATATAAATTTCTCCCCTCTTTTTCAAAATGTGTTACTGATGTTAGGCAGGGTCAAATCTTTGTAAACAAGATAGTCTAGACGCAAAAAAAATAATTAGCATAGGGAAAAGCATACTGCAGGGGAGTGCGGAGTTCACGAGGGATTGATGTCATTCCAGAAGCCTGATGTTATCGGTTGCGGTTGTCCTTGTTTTTGCGGTGACGAATCGTGTTGCCGCGCTCGATGACAATGCCTATGGCAGTGCAGCTGGGACTACGGAGGCGCAGGTTTGTCGATTAAGAGATAGATTAGTGTGATATGGATAACATCGCTGATAAGCTTAATTAGTTTGCAAAATGGAGTTTTTTGTTGCAGAAACTCGATCTCCCGATTCCAGACGTAGCCCCATATGATCAGCGACCTGGTGCCGATCCTCTTGACGGTCTTCAAAAGGTACATAGAGCCTATCTCCGTACACTTTTCGCCAAAGCGTTTTACGATCCGAGTTGTGAAGGCATTACGACTGCGATTATCAAGCCAGTTTATTACTGGCCTGGTGAACGCGTTGAACTTCCGTGTCATGCTTGTCGGAAGATTCACGTCTACAATGGGTTGATGAAGCATTGGGCTGTGATTCGGGGTAATGTGAAGGAAGACATTGGCAAAATCAATGTTTGTTTTTCCTTTTAATGCTCTTCAAACGTACAAGACATACAACTGATCATGCTTCCAGGACACCACAAGTTGGCACACAATCCAACAGTCCGATAACTCGGCCAAACAAGAAAATGCCGTCTTTCCATCAATGCCATCTCAAGAAGTCACACAACAGATTCCAGAAGACTACATCAATGAAGGTGATGATGTCAACCCCCCTCCCGAAGTTCATCGACGTCCAAGGACTCAGTTTTTTCAACGAAATGGCCGGCTTATTATTCTCAACGTATATTTCTTTCAAAAATGTTTTCTCAAGTGGTGTTAAACGTCAAAGTTTAGGCCCATTTGGATGATTACGGACTCTACCGCTGTTTTGACGATGAAAACAAGAACCTGGTCGACTTCGTGTACTACTTGATCCCCTACGCACCACTTTATGCTATGGAAAATTGGCTGTCAAACGGTGGGATTGTGTTTTTTCGTTTTTTTATTTCTAATTTAAAAAGTGCAATATAGAATTCGAATGTCCCGCAATCGGTCAACAAAAAGAGTTCTGGCGTCTAGACGAAAACCACCGTTTCCACTTCTTGCCCTTCGTCTTTCCGAAAACGGATACTGTATGCACTAAAAAGGATGAAGGTTGCGCTAAGAATGTGTTCAACGCTGCCAAACAACCGAAATTCGACAAAATTGCTGAGATTGTCGAATTCGAAGCTGAAGGTGATCGTGAATTCCTGACGAAAGCCCTCAACTTGCGTTTATTCGTTCATTGGTCGGAATGGAGTGCCTGCAGCGGTGGAGTTCGAACTCGTTCCGGTAATGCTTTTATTTAAAGACATCATTCCATTTATTTATCAAACATTTTCAGGGCAATGTCACATTCGCAAACGTGATTCGTCGATTAAGTTTGCCCCCTCTGGCGGTCAGTGGCACATTTCGCAATTTGTCAAAAACATTCATAGCCTTTTGGAGGGTGTGGACGACTTTAAAGAGACGGGAATACCCTTGTTTAGGTTTGTGTTTTGTAGCTCTTTTAAGCATAAGTAAGTGTTTTTAGTGGTGCCGTTGCTGATGCACTCATGGATGACGGTTCTCGCGCTGGTCACTGTACCGTTTACCCCCGAATTACTTGGGATTCATTTAACAAAGGCATTCTTCAACTCGCTTTGTTGGCATCACCGGAAGTCATCAAGACAGATGATGGTCTTCCTGAAGGCAGTAACCTTGTCGACACCCTGTGCTTCCGCAATGCTGCCATTGAAGAAAAAGTCAAAGTTGTTTATGGGTTCAAATTGATTCAGAACGAAAAGTGCTAGATTTATTGTAATACGGATTGTAAAACTGTTTCCAACAAAAATTTATTTCAAACTCGGCAAATATACATAAAATAGGGGAAATAGATAGTACATGTGGTAACCTGTCTTCCGAATCGAGCACTTTAAGACAACCGTTTTTCGCGAACTTCGAAAGGCATCGGTCGTCAAGCCAAAAAGCGACGCACGGGTTCTTCGGGCGCTCATCGGGTAGTCAATGTAATGTAGACTATCCTAGTTTCTAAAGAGACTAGCACACAACTTCCAGCGACACGGTGTAGGCGTGTAATCTGAAGAAAATCAGCATGTTAGTGACGTTTCCGGGAAGTATGGGACTTCGCGAAAAGAAGGAAAGATGGAAAGTCAAAGTAAAGAAAAACTAACAACTGCGTCGAACGGGATTTTCACTTAAACGTTTACCTTGTCGTGTAACACGTGGTGGCTCCAGGTATCCCATCAAGCGTCCACTGTATGGTCGATATCCCCTTAGGACTACGCTGTTAAATAGTTGTTCATCCTGGAAATGGAAATCACAAAGTTGTAAAACTCTTCTTTAAAAAAGATGAAAACTTACATATCCTGCTTGTGAGTGTACTGTACTAACCAAAACCACTAGTAAAAGACCAACAAATGTCAAGAACTGACTGTTTTTCATGTTGTGGAACAAGTAAGGCCTCAAGTTTGTAACCTTTTCAGTCGTAAGCCGACTGTTGAAAGTGAAGAAAGTTACCTAAAGCACTAGATCTTTTATACATTAAAGAGCCCGCCCGCCAACAATCGCGTGTTATTTATATCTTTTACTCTGCACGCATTAGGTCCTGCTGAATAGGGAGACCCGAATGACGTCGGTACAGTGCTTTTGGCGTAGTATTAGCCGCCTGGCATTTTAGAGCTGCATGCTGATATGCTGTTTAGGAAGTAATAGAACAATGAGAGCAGGAACAAATACCCGAGGCGTCTAATGGAGGAAAACGCGAGCATACCTCAAAGAATGGGCAAGTAGTCCACCACTATTGAGAAATGATACAAAAGTTGGCGGATAAAAAGGCAACTGACGACATGCAACTTTTACTTGCTTACATCACTTGGGGGAGTTTGTGGAAAGCGCTATGGGCGGGTTAAGTTATTAATAGACTGGAAACAGATCATAAACTGCTACGATGACTGATTACTTGTAATGAATTGGAGCTCATATTCCAGTACAAGCGCGCAATTGGAAACCTTCCGAGTAGATATGAAAGCTGAATGCGAGGGTGTCCTTCGATGAGCAAGCCCCTCGCTCCGCCTTCTTTAAAAAAGATAAGCCTGTCTATGGTCGAAGGAGGGAGGAGGTCTCGTCACTATGTTAGAACATTAACGATGACTTTTAAAAAGACAATGAAGCCCACTCAAGACATACCGGCTGTGCAAGTTTCCCTAGGGAATGCCGCGGAGGCGGTTTCATTTGCAAAGGGCCAAAACCTCCTCCGCGCCACCTTACTTTTTTACTCTCGGACTTTAACAACAGTTTTTGACTGGATCCATGTAGATGCTAAGTATAGACTTTGTGGCAAGATTAGAACGTCTTCAGAACCCGAAACATGGACAAAAGAGCTTTAAAGACTTCAGACGCAGCTTGAGAAGCATAGATAGCCACTGGCTAGACGGAGGTTACTTTTAGAATAAAGTCTATGAAAGGTCAAATTTCAAGGATTGCCATGAAAGAAACGTGGAACAAAAAAAAGTCAACAAAGAACACACATTTAAGAAATTTATCAAACAAAGTGTCACATCCAAAATCTGAATCGGGACTTCGAAAAGTTCCTTGTTTTCAGAGACAGATTTCCATAGAAACATTTGTTTGTTCTAGACAGACAGTAGGCGTATCACTAGGGATATCCCAAACAAAGAATTCGAATCCCACAAACTGAAAAAGAAACATTTTAACTACAATAATGACATCAGCTTTTTCTATGTTTTCGCTTTGCAGAGAAAAGTGGTCTTAATTGCAAAATGATTAATAGTGGAAGAAACACTCACAAGACTCTTCCAAATTTAAAACCCATGTGAATTTGCTAAAACGGAAGTACTACGATAAATATTAAAATGGTGTCATTGCGGGGGTTTAGTTCAATTTATTTTTGTACTAACCATCATAACGTTCTGTTAGTAACATAATTTCAACCAATTTACGATACACTGTCTATACTTAACTAAACAAATTACTATACTAGTATAGCAGTTAACTTATTCAGGGATCAAACGTTTTACTTCTACGACAAACAGTAATGAAGCTAATCTCACAATGTTGAATTAGTCGATGCTTTCGATAGATGAGTCGTCATTGCTTCCTTATAGTTAGTTCCCGCTTGCCTTTTTCGATGATGTTCGCGCCTATAGCCTAAAGCGCGGGCGGAATTTGGCTTATTTTCGACATGGTCTACCACACAACGCTGGTTTTGTTTAATAGAGTTCCGTGTTTTTGTACAAAAATAGATCTTGCGTACTGTCATTGTGTGTGGCGGATACAAACAAATTAGTCAAACAAAGCCTATAATGAAGAATGAATGCTGAAAACGGATTTACGAAAAAAGGGTTTCGCACAGTTTAATTAAATTACACAAGCCACCAAAAACGGAAACAAACAAAATGTACATTTCCGGACAACATAATCATGGTTGTTATGAGTCCAGTAGTTCTCTTAAATTGAGCAAGTTAACACTAAAAATATGTTTTGAATGATTAGGCAAACGAAGTTGAATTGCGGCTTCATTAACAAATTGACTCCCGAAAGAGCTAAATGAATTGCGGTCGTCATCGTTGTTCTATGAACGTTCAAAACATGTATCAAAAAATGAAAAAAGGACAAACAGTTGTTGATATTTCTGTGACTTATTAAGAGAACTAAGATTTTAGTTTTTTTTTCAATATTACAATACAAAGTGTGCTTTCTAATTTTGTTGAATGGCGAAAAATAGGTTAAAACAATGAGAGAAATCTAACTGCACAAGTGCAAGCACTTCTGGTTGTTGTTACAAATTTAAGCGGCAGTTTTAATTTCAAAGTTGGTCGGTCAAAAGTCGTTTGTTAGATCGTTCCGGTTTCAATTAACTGTTGGTTAACACTTGTGAGGTGCCTAATTCTATACTTCAGGTCTTTCTGTAATTGCTTAAAGGTAGGGCGCTTATTCGGTTCACCATCCCAACAAGTTATTATCAGAGCGTATCTGGAAACATCAATATTTAAAAGGACAGTGTTTACTTTATTACATTTGATCGGTGCATGTTTCGAGACATTGTAGTCGCCGTCTTTTGTTCAAGAAATCTTGGATTTGAAAATGATCTAACGGATCATATGGAGTTGCGCCGCGAGTAAACAGCTCCCAAACGAGCACGCCAAATGACCAGACGTCGGTTTTTTCGGTGAATTTACGAAGCGAAAAGGCTTCAATGACAATCCAACGAGTCGACAAGGCTTTTAACTTTAACTTTATTCCTATTCTTCAATCCTCTTGGACGATAGGGTCCTCATATACAAACAGTCAACAATTATACAGTATACAACACAAGATAAACAGAGTGTTTAGTAGACGGCATCATTCTGATTGTGGAGGAAATTTGGGCTAGGTGTGACGGTCCTTCGTAGTCGCCGGCAGTTCCCAGGCTGTTCTTCCGGAAGCATCCCGTCGGTGTGGGTTATGCTGATTTCTTCCTCGTCGATCGGAAATTCTTGGTTGCGGTCGGAGTCGAACCCACGCCTCTAACCTGCCAGATCGGACGGATTCTGTTTTTGCCACTTCGCCACCGACGGGGCGACAAGGCATTGTCGTGTAAAATTTGGTATTCACCTTTAAAGTCAACGCTTCGGGCGAGGCCGAAATCAGATAATTTTAAGACTGTATAGTCGTGGTTCAAACTTAAAAAGTTTTGTTAAAGCTTTAACTTATTTAAATCTGAGCTTACAGGCAATTTCGCGCGGCCAGATCGCGATGAACAATCTGTTGCTCACTGAGGTACACCATGGCACTCAAAATCTGATCCATATAGTCGAAGGTGTCTTGGTACTTTAGTGGAGTGTTATCATCTTGAATGTAATCATACAAACTGCCGCCAGCCATGTATTCAGTCACATTGTGCAATGTGCGGTCAATGTAGGTGTGATCAATAAAGTTTACAATGTTAGAATGTTCGACCTGGCGCAACACTTTTAGTTGATCAATGAGTTCAGCGGTATTGAGCAGAAAAGTCTATTTATTGTTAAATTTAAGGTCCTGATAATAAGAGGTTTTTTGTCATTATAATGGTCGGCTATCTTGACATCGCACGCGTTACAATACTCATTTTAAGCCACGTATCTGCACTGAAACCGAGGGTACCCAACGGCGACAACTACTAATCCCAGTATCTGTAACCAAATAGTCCGTAAAACTGTCAATACCCTTATTAAAAGAACTGATGGATGAAAGCAAAGTCAGGGTTTCAAACAATAAGCAACACTACGCAATTATTAATGTACAAGAACAAAACTCCAAATTTAAGATTTTAAAAAAACTTATAAATTGAATAGTTTATCAACGTTTGTGAGGTAAATACACGATGTCCTTCTTTGGGTGATGTAGTATAAGAATATTTCTACATTGACAATTAGGTTAAACTTTGATTTACATAGCTGTGTTGCCGCTGGGTATCACTATTTCGAAAGCATCCCAATTGGGTGTCCATAAACTGCTTATTAACATTGGTGGTGACAATATCTCTTATGTAATCTTGGAGCTGTTCAAAAGTAGGTCGCTTCTTCGGTTCAGCATCCCAACAGCATAGCATCATACCATAACTGAAACTACAAGGGTTGGAAAAATTAGAAAGTTTTTTAATTTACATTTTGCCGGATATTGGAGTAGCACACAACGCCTCCGGGCAATGAAGTTGGTATCCTTCGTTTAAGAAACCTTGAATTTGAATATAATTCATCGGATCATATGGAGTAGCGCCGCGAGTAAACAACTCCCAAACGAGCACACCGAATGACCAGACATCTGTCTTTTCCGTAAATTTACAAAACAAAAAGGCTTCGATAGCAACCGAGTGTGTAGGCAATTTAATGTCGTTGTGAAGAATCTGATATTCACCTTTAAAGTCAACACTTCGGGAAAGGCCGAAATCGGAAACCTTTAAAACCGTGTGGTCTCCGTTCATCCTTCAAAAGATAAGTTAAAGATTGAACGGTTTTAAAACCTTACAAGCAATTTCTGGCGGCTAGATCACGATGAACAATTTGTTGTTGAGTGAGATATACCATAGCGCTCAAAATCTGATCCATGTAGTCGAAGGTATTTTGATACTTTAGTACAGTACTTTCGTCTTTTATGTAACCATGCAGACTGCCACCAGCCATATATTCAGTCACAATATGCAATATACGGTCAATGTAGGTGTGACCGATAAATTCCACAATGTTAGGATGCTGAACTCGACGCAGTATTTTGAGTTCGTCAATAAGTTCAGCAGTATTTACCAGTTCAGCGTAGTCATTGTTCAAAATTTTAACAGCAACGGGCGTATAATCAGAAGAAGTCTTAAAAAGACCCTTGTAGACTGTGGCAGTGCATCCTAAATATTATGAATTTTAGTAATAATACAACAGCATTTAAAATTAGATATACCTTTTCCAAGATGTTGTGTTTTTGTGATAACCAAATTTCGGGGGTCGAGTTGATCTTCCATCAATTCATGTATTTAGCACATTTGCTGGTACTTGACCGTAATGATGCCCTGTTATAATGACTAATGCGAAAATAATGATACAAAATATTAAAAAAGTTAACGTTAACATAAGAATACAAATAAATTAATCTTACCGTAGTTTTTGTTTAGTTTCTGAAAAGTTAGAAGTGAAAATGTAAATTGTTATATTTGTAAAATATGATACCTTTGTACATCGTCGGGAAATGCAGACATAGAAAAAGCAGCCAAGCACAAATATAAGGTGCTACAGCGATACCCATAAAAACTGAACGCACACCTGCATGCGCGCGTGCTGAAAATCG
>KB454948.1:81369-110139 GCA_000341325.1 Panagrellus redivivus
CTGGGTTAGTATTGGGTGGTGAGGCTGAAAGGAAAGCGGAATTTAGCCGGTTTGAGAGGGCTCGCGTTGAAGGGGTTGAAGGATCACGAAAACTGTCGCTTCTAGCTAATGCATACTCAAAACACGGATGACGAGAATCGCCTGAAGCTACAAAGACGCGCATTTCAGCGAAATAGCCATCGGCAATGTCCGACAGTCGAGCTTCAAAAAAGTGCGCGAAAACAGCCCGACACACATTTCGTTCCCGCTTTTCCCGCACATTTCACTCGTTCCTTTTTCGTAGTGGGAGTGTCTTTTTGTTCCTTTAGGATGGATGCGTGCGCATTTTACGGACCACATGCATTGCAGTCAACTGAAAACTTTAAAATGCTAAATTTACGCTTTTCCGGTGTTTATATGTTAATTTTGTTTTGTTTTCTGTTCTTCGGATGCTAGAATTGACAAAATGAACGTTTTAAACTGTGATTTCTGTCTAGGTATACTATGTTTTCACGCAGTAAAGTCGTTTTCGATTTTTTGTTCCTCTGTTTTAAAACTGTTTTTTTCTAACTGTCAGTCAAAAGACTTGTTTGAGTAAATCGAAATGGCCGCCGTCGATGTCTAATGGTATAGGGCGGTCCGTGGCTCTGTTCCTGCCCAGACGCCGGCAAGGCCTGTTCAATCGGAGGTCAGCTGATGGAAAGCTTGGAGGCGGCGCAAACAACACACACTCTAGCTTTTCCTTTGCCATATTGATTTCCAGGATGCTTTTCGTTGCATTTAAGCCGTTCTGGCCCACCGAATTGCGCAGATGAGTCGGGTCTGAACAACAGATGCTCTCTTTCCTTCTGCTTTTGCGAGGTTGATGTTCTGTTTTCTTTATATATGTACCTATATTTTTAGTATAAGAAAATATATACGTATTTATTCGCGATTCTTATTAGTTTTAGTCTAACTTTTTCTCATTAGCCTTTTTCAGCCTTTACTAACTTTCAACCCCTTAACTTTCACCATGAGCTCCACCACCGATACCGCTTCCTCATCCACCGTCGCTGTCGTCCCCGCAGTTAATGCCGAAGAAGAAGAAGGTCCTACCATTGACCCCACGAAGACGTACACCATCCAAACTAGTGATGGGGAACTTTTCCAGGTCATTGGAAAGGTTGCCATCCTTAGTCAGGCCATCCAGCATGCTGTCGGTACGGTTTATTTCCCTCTAAACATCATAATATTTCAAAATATAAAAATATCTCTTCAGGTGTCTGCGGCGAAGATGGCACGATCCCCTTACCCAGCGTTAACGGCACAACCTTCAAACACGTCTTGAAGTTGTTCGAAATGTGGGCCGATAACGGGCCTTACGAGAAGCCGCCTCATGGTGGTCGTGGCATGGGACCCGATGTCGATAGCCCCGAATTCACATACATGCGTACAATCAAAGAAAATCAAGAAATTTACGATCTGTGCCGTGCCGGCGGCTTTTTATTGAATCAACAATTGGCCGATACGACGGTCTTCTTCGTTCATGATCTTCTGAAGGACAAGAGCGTCAAGGAGATGTGTGATTTCTTTGGGGAACAGTACAACCCCAATTACAATCCGGCCCCTGATGCTGAGTAACTAACTTGCCGTGGTATCAATATCGCCATTATTTGCTCATTTAACTGTCACAATGGCTGTTAACTTGATTGTTTTTACTTTTTATTAACCCTGTCAATGACTTTTTGGTTGTTGCTTTACTAATTGTTTTTAACTTACAACTATCTTAATAAATCTATCGTAAAAGATATCCGTCATGGTATACACAATCGAAAAAGACTGCATTAGTTCTCATGTTTGCATGAACAATTACAAAATACACGTTCATTGAACGACTATTCTTCTTGTTTTTATTTTGTAATGGAAACTGGTTGGTTTGGGTCAAAGCTGTCCACGCCCAACATTTAGATAACGGTGCGAAGTATAATATAAAAGGAAGTTTCACAGCGCTGCGGCGATATTCCTTTTTGGAGCACTCTTTATTAGTCGTCTTCATTGTTGTTGCTTAGTGATCTACATTTTTCAGCAACAACAAATTACAAAATACAGCTTCTGATTGATCAATTGTGCTAAAATGGGTAAGTTTTTGCTTTTCAATTCAATCACAAAACAATCTTACATTTGATCACACGTACACACAGCTTTGTAGTGGTACCGGTGAGTGAAGCAACTTAAGTTTTGAACCATCTTTTAGGACTGGGACAGAGTACTTTTCCACAAAATCATTCGTCTGGCCTCTTCGAAAACAAAACGGCAGTATCCGATATGAGATCATTACAACGTGGGGACCATATTATTCGTAAAATATGGTTAGTTGAATGAAAAGTGTGTTCATTAAACGTTAAGTGCGTTTAGGTTCAACGGAATCGACCACCACGGAATCTATCTCGGTAACGACCGAGTTGCTCATTTCTATCATTCGCCAGGGGCTACCGGCAAGTCCGCTATGAAGAACGAAGGTTAAGCTGGACGAAACTTTTTTGAAAAGAAAAACTTATCATGATTTCAATTCAGGAAGCATCCGCATTGACAATATTGACGTCTTCGCCGACGGAAAGCAAGTTTTTGTGGCTAAGCACCGTAAGACCAAATTTCGCGAGGAAATTGCCCGAACTGCCGAACACTGTGCCCGTGATCCCACATGGTTTGGAAACTATAACCTTCTTACGAATAACTGCCAGCACTTTGCGTACTATTGTGTTACTGGCCAGAGGAAGATGACACCATTTGATTCAGAGGATGCCCAATTCGTGTCATTGATGCCACCGGGTGTGGTCCTAACAAATCGAGAACATTGGATATCGAGGATCGGCGAACCTAGAGGGTGTTTTTAATGATTGCATCCACGTTGTAAACAACACTACAAAATGTGAATAAATAAGCTCTATATCTTATCATGCTGCTTCAAACATTCAATTTTACTACTGTAAACAATAACGAAAATAGACCACAAATCGAATTTATACCATTTTTTCCACGAAAAAAGCAACCCAGCGGATAAAATTCGGAGAGCAGCCCAGCCAAGAGTTCCTCCATCATCCCGATTTTACTTGCTTTTTCTAGTCTCCATCGTGGTGGATTCGTGTTGGAGTTATCAGTTGAGTTTGGGGACTCACTTCCGAACACTGCGGAGGTTCTTGCCCTCGTTGTCGGAGGCGATGATGTACTCGCCGATCTTGTCGCTGATTGTGACGCGGTTGGTCTTTTGCGTTTTGCCGAGAATCGACTTCTTTGCCTTAAAAAACTGCTGGAACCAAGCAACTATGAGCCTAACAAACCTGAGCATTACGGTCCTTCAACTTGGTCCGTTCCCGGGCGGCGATCTCCCGCACATCGGAATTCATGTGCACCGATGGCGGCTGCTGAGCCGTGGCACTCAATGCGGCTTGCGTCCAATGCTTGGCTTCCATGGATTCCGGACGCTCGATGACACACGTCACGAAACCCTGGGCTTGGAGGGTCTTGAGGAGAAGCTCACGAGCGACATCCTTGTCGGTGACGGGCTTCGCTTCAATGTCGATGACGTGATCACCGACGGCGAGATTCTGGGCAGCTAAAGAGCCGGCATCGCAGCGAGAGACCAGGACACGGTTCTGGTAATGCTTGATGCCGAGACCGAGCTTGGGTCCACCAGGCTTCCACTCAATCTTGACCATGTTGTAGACGAAGCCATCACGACGCTGGATGTACTTGGCACGCTCGGCCGGGATGTGGACACGCGCTTCGAGCTCGGCAGCCTTCTTGTCATCACGGACGAGGGTCAGGCGGGCGACGGGCGGAGCGTATCGGAGGAGTTGGAAGAAGTGGTTCGAGTTCTGGATAGCGGTGCCATTGACTTTGACGATCTGGTCACCACACTGAAAATACCTTCAGTGATGTTAGCAAGTAAGCTTGGAGCAGTTACCTTCAACTTGCCATCGGCAAGTGTGCCAGGCTGAACCTTGACGACGACCAGCTTATCATTGGGCGTGGCACCGAGAGGCTCGCCCTCCTCCATCGGAATCTCGATGACAACCTCCTTCGAAGGTTCACCCATCGTGACGAGGGTCGTGGAGGTACCGGCAGCAGGAACGCGACGGCGTGATAGTCAGTGAGTGCGTCGAGGATGGGAAATGGGTTCCTCTTATAGGCCGGGGTTCGGAGGTAGAAAACTGAAGGAGATCTATGGAATTTGCATTTTGGGGTTTCAGATCCGTGGGACGCATCGAGAATGAGGATGGTATGGTGATTTGTGTACTTCTGGCACTTTTAAAGTTGAATTTTGGATTGGAATTTGTAAACTGAGATCTATCCGCTTTTTTAGTTTTTAAAAGTTTTCTGAAAAAATTAAATTTAAACTGTATAACAGGTTCTATTATCATAGAAAGGTCAGTATCCCATTTTCATCCCCTTGCTTATTCATCGATCCCATTGACCTTTTCCACCACTTCCCCGCGCAAAGCAAGTCCTCAAAACTTTGAACTCACAATATAAGTGGATCTGCTCATCCCTCACATCCTAGCAAACTGGTAGTGGTCAAGTATCTCTATCAAAAAACGACAAACTGCAAATGAAATCCCACCGCCCACAGCTTTTCTTTCAAAATTTCAACCTCATCGTCAGTGGTGATTAACCTTGGCCACAAATTGATCGCTATCATCAAACCGTCAAACTGCGGATCCCCCGCTTAAAAAAAGCCGTTTTGCACCTTCCTCGATCAACAAGTTTGAAGAGGTTCGTCAGCTTTTCACTACTGATCACTGAGAGCGTTTTAGTTTAGTTTCGTTTCGCGTTGACTCCCTCGTCGTCGGCCTGCCTGCCCACATTCAATTCATCAAGGTATACTAAATTTTGCACATTTTCATTCGACGGCTCGGCCAAGCCATTTACCCCCCTCTGAACGGCGGCTGTTTTGTTGTTTCGGCGCTCTGCCTCGACGACGCAACACAACAAGCTTGCATCCCTGAGCTTAACGGACGGGTGCCTTCCTAGCTTACGCAATTGCAATTCCCCCTTGGCCCCCAGGTGCTTCGAGGAGGGCAGAACTGATCAAAAGCTGTCAAAGGCACTCGGCTCCTCATCGCTTAACAAACGCGTTCAAACGTAGCTGGCTGATAGTGATCGCCTAGAGCCCAACGCCATCGCCTCCAACAACACGCATTGTGTTTATTGCTTTTCATTCATTACGAGAGAGGGCTGGAAGCCACCGCCTACCACCTGCTTCTTGATCAGAGCGTGCTATTTTGGGCTCGCTAGTGCTTGAGATCGATCAGCACAGCTAGCCATAGGCAATCTTTTGCCCTTCATTGTGTCTTCATTCGACCGAACGGAGCGTGCGTGCCATTTCCGGCTACCGTAATCGATCTTCTGAGAGTACTGTACGATGCGTGACCACTATAATGGCACTTCTTCGGAGGAAGAAGAGGATGATTCTGAGCCGATAGTTGTGCGGAAACGCAATGTTCGGATGGTTACTACTAAGAATCCTGCGGGTATGTGTATTTTGAATGTTGAAACTGTGAATTAAAAAGTTCTGTTATAGAACCTCCTGTTGTGGTAGCTGTTGCACCCCCGCCAGCCCCTCAGGCGTCGCAGGACAACGAACGAACCCGAATTCTGGCTGAGATGCAAGCTGCGGCCGAAGAAGAAGCGGCTAAGCGTGCTGCCGCGGAAGAAGAAGCTGCCAAACGCGCGGCTGCCGTGAAGGCCGCCCAGGAAGCGGCTCGCCAGAAGCAGCAGGAAGCGATTGCGAAGGCTAAGGCTCAAGCAGCTCAACTTCAAGCTGCAGCAAAGTTGCGCCAAGAGGATGCCCGGCGTCAGGCCATGGCAGAAGCTGCTCAAAGGCAGGCTGCAGTTCGTGCCCAAACGGATGCAGCCGCAGAGCAACGAGCAGTCGAAGTTGCTGCTGGCGCGAAACAGGTAGATGCGACGGCAAAGGCGCAGTTGGAGAATCGGCAGAGGGAACAGGCTGCGATGAGGGTGGGTTAATTGGATATAAGCTGTCCGAGTAGTGAAAGTTTTGTTGTAGGCTCAACAGGAAGCGATCCGTGCTCAAGCTACGCAGGCTGCGATGCTCCAGGCTAAGAAGCTGGCGGCTCAGCAGGGTGGACAGAATGTGGCGAATCAGGCTCCTGTCCAGCAACAGCAGCAACAACGGCCCCAGGGAAACATTGTAAAGCCTTCTAATGGTCCGGTACCGACCCAACAACAAGCGAAGCCTCAACAACAGCAACCAATTGCAAAGGTCCAAGTCCGTCAGCAACCGGAACGTCCATCGGCACCGACTCCGGTTCAACAGCCACCACAGGCTCAACGATTTGGACAACCGGCGCCGGGACAAACTTCTGTGACTTCGAAGACGACTACAACAACCACGTCGAAAACAACTACGACGACGACACAGTCGCAACAACAACAACAACAACAGCAACAAAACAGAATTCTGAATCCGACCGCAGTCAAACCGCAATCAATCGCTGACATCATGAAGAATAGCATCAATGCGGTACCGGCACAACGGACTGGAACTGCGCAACCTCAGAAGCCGGCTCAAGCTGCTCCGGTTCAAAGGCCTGGGGCAGTGGCAGTACAACAACCTCAGAAGCCCGCTCAAGCGGCCCCGGTTCAACGGCAAGTTGGAAATGCATCTACTCAAAAACAAACTGCTACTTCTACAAATGCGAAACCTGCACAGACACCTGTTGCGGCCCCACAGAAGCAAACAACCGCTCCTGTGAATCGATTTGGACAAACTGCTACCCAAACGTCTGCTAGCCAAGCAACTCCAGCGAAACAGGCCACACAACCCCAGAAGCCTGCCGCGACTTCCACGCCAGCAGCGCCAAAGGTGACTGCCCAAGTTGGTCCGGCTACTCGTGGTGCGGCTAAACCGGCTACGCAAACTCAACAATCTACAGGCAATAAAACTGGACCAACTCCCACCGGGACCTCACCAACTGTACTCAAATTCGGCCAGAAACAAGCCCCCAACGCGGCTGCTCCTGCTCCATCTCCGGCGGCATCGAAGTTTGGCCAGAAGCCGGCTGTCAATGCAGCTCCGGCCCAGGCAGCACCATCGAAGACCGTTCAGAATGCTCAGGGTAAAACTCCTTCGGCGATCACACCGGCACAAACGGCTTCGAGATTTGGACAAAAACAAACTGCGTCTAATACAACGATCACGCAACAACAATCCACTGCCAAAGCTTCGCCAAAACAGGCCACCAATACCGTAACCCCTCAAGCCGGACCCCAAAAAGTCGGTCAAAAACACGTTGGAATGGCGGCTGTACCGAAAGATGCCGGCAAAACCACCCAACAAGCCCCATCTTCGCCGACTAAGAACGTCCGATTCAATGGCCCTGCGGCTAAACAGCCAGAAAAAGCTACTGCTGGTCTCGGAAAGCCTGCTACTCCTGGAGCCGCGCCGACATGGGGTCCTCTGGCTGCAAATCCTGGATTTGAGGGTGGCATTACTTGGGTTGTTGATGATGTGAGTTTTTTGTTACTAAACTGTTCATCCTGTGGGTAAACACATAATTACCATTTTTTAATTTCAAAAAAACTGCAGTGGGGGGTTAAAAATTTCGCCGTCCATTTCGCACGTTTCAACCTTTCAAATTTTCAAAAATCCCAAAACTTTATGTATCCTTCCTCTCTCAACATTGCGATTGATTTCAACGAGGGCCCCCATTGACAATTCGCAGACAGCTTGAGTCGCACTTTCATCTCCGATCCAATCCAATCCAGCTCGAGAGCGAAAGACGCAAACACAAACAGCTCGAAATGCTCAAGCCCCACGTAAAAATATCTATCTATCGCTCAAAACTTGCAGGGACAACAAGGTAAGCTTCGCACCTCGCAACAAACAGCTGCCCCGTCACCAGTGATCGTGCCCGCCCCCTTCCGCCACGCGAGTTCCGAAGCACCTTGGGATGGCGGCGCTGGCGGTCTCCAGTCGAGTTACTCGAATTCGTCTATCGCCAATCGCGCCAGGATGAGCTCTGTTGACCCCGATGGTGCCCCTAAGAGGAAGGTCGTTATTGTGAGTTGTTGTTTTAAACTGTAGATCACGGTATATAACGTGGAGATGGTTTCAGGACGATGAAATCTGGCTCGCCCAGCGCCGTGTCCCTCAGGAACAGGTAACCCCCTATCAGCCGGAGCGGATCCAAATCCCAGAATTTGCTGAAACCGTCGAAGTCAAGCCGACTGTCATTGTCCCTGTGCCGGCTGAGACTACGAGGGTCAAGTGGGAGTTTCCGGAGCCGGAAGAAAAAGAGCGTGAAACGGTCCCGAGAGTTAAAGCTCAAGATTGGGTGCCGCAGAACGAGGTTGAACATGTTGTCACTAAGACCACCTACGCTCCATCGAAGATTGGCCAAGTCTGGCCACCACCTAACTGGGCCACGAAAGAAGAAGACGGTCTCGGAGAAGCTAAACGAACTAAAGCCACTGAAGATGAAGCCTGGATCCAGCACGGCTTCCCGAGTGAACAGGCTGTCGGCACGAGTCCCTGGAGCCAGAAGGTCACCGGTAGTGGGGTTCGGGAACGGCAATGGCCACCTTCTGCTAATGAGTTGAGCCAGAGGGAATTGAGTGGTAAGTTTTTGGTTCATAAACTGTGTCAAAGTCAATAATCAATTTCCAGCCTCAACCAAAGGCCTCTCCATCCAATGGCCACCGCCAGAATTCGAGGAACAGAAGCAAGCCGAGATCGAAGTCATCCAGACGCATCTGCCCGTCAAAGCTAACAGCCGTCAATGGCCGCCTCCGCAATATGGCAATGAGGAAAACACTGCCGCTGTGGCTTAAACTAACATAGTAAGAGGTTTTTCAAACTTCCAGATGTGCCGTTCCGTCTGACTTCACAAATTAGTCAAAAGTGACCACATCTGTGAATTTCGGTTTTTACATTTAAACTGCAGAGTATATTTTTTTATTTCTAGAACTGCTTCCCAACCATGCCATTACCCGAGATCAAAACAATAAAAAGCCAAGAAAACCGTCAGCTGTCAAACGATGTTCGAGCTCTGCATTACCTGGCAGTTATTTGCTTCCTCTCTTTTCCGCCCACGCGCTTTGCTTTTTTTTTGTTTTCAAACTACTTTCAATTTGATATGATGTGTTTACTGCGTGTTTACCCGTGCTTTTGACAAGCCTTTCCTATCGTATTACTGTACTGTGTATTGATTGAAACTGAAAATGGTGACTTATGTACGCATTTGACACGCGTAGTTACAATAGATATTGAAATTGCGTGTTTGATTGGTTATAAAACTGCAAGTTAAAATAATATGTCGCATTTATTGTCAGTGGTTGTCAAAGTTATCAAGTCACAGAAGTGTGCCGGCAATGATGCATCCGGTGACCATGTAGGGATCGCAGTTGGACGACGGTCGACGGTCTTCGAAATAGCCCTGAAGGAAGTTTGATTAAACTGGATCTCGCGCCCATAACAGCTTACCATGCCCTCATCAGCGACTTGCCTCGGAATCCGAACAGAAGCACCACGATCGGCAATGCCGAAGCTGTACTCATTGGCGCTGCTGGTTTCAAACTTGCCGCTGAGACGTTTCTGGTTGTCACGGCCACCGTTAGGGTCATAGAGCCTCAGATGGTCCTGATGGAAGCGGCCGAGCTTGGGCAGAAGGCGCTTGATCTCCTCAAGGCCGCCAGGGCTGCGCGTCTTCAGGGTGGAGACATTCGTGTGGCAGCCGGCGCCGTTCCATTCACCAGTCATGGTCGTGTTTGGCTTGGGATCGAGCGAAACGACGACCCCGAAGGATTCAGCGACACGATGGAGCAGGTAGCGAGCGATCCAGAGCTGGTCACCCATGGCGATGCCTTCAACGGGGCCGATTTGGAATTCCCATTGGCCAGGGGTCACTTCGGCATTTGTGCCAGCGATAGTGAGGCCAGCGTAAAGGCACGCTCGGTAATGGGCTTCGACGACTTCACGCCCGAAGGCACGATCGGATCCGACGCTGCAGTAGTACTTGCCTTGGGGCTGAGGGAAACCATGCTTGGGCCATCCGAGGGGGTAGTGATCGCGATCGAGGAGGAGGTACTCCTGTTCCATGCCGAACCAGGGGCGTTCGGCAGCGACACGGTCCATGATCTGCTTGCAAGTGTAGCGGTGATTCGTGGCTGAAACTCAAATAGTGTAAACTGAAAGTGACGAAGTAGCCTTACCAGTCGGCTTCATCTCCGGATCATACGTCTCACACAAGACCAACCGACTCCAGCCCCCAAGGAACGGATCAGGATAATGAGCGACCGGCTTCAAGTACAGATCACTGCTTCGGCCCTTGGCTTGGCCAGTCGAACTTCCATCATAATTCCAGATCGGGTACTCACTGATCTTGACCGGCGGGCGATCCAAGGTCCTCGTCTTCGTGCGCAGATGTTCCCCTGTACCATCGATCCAGATGTACGTCGCTTGGCACTTCGTCGGATGTGGCGGAATGCCAAGGAAGACGCCAAAGTTGGCCATGCCAAGAGGCAGCTCACGTTCAAAGTTGGGCATGGTCAGGGGTCAGAGGGGCCGCGACACACTCCTGGCGTAATCGGTCAATCAATGTGAAGGGACCCAAGTCGATTACGGTCTATTTATAGGCATCAGGGTAGGGATCAGAGTTGAATGCCGATCTGGAAGGGGTTGATGGGAGAATCTGGGGGAACTGGACTGACGTCGAAGTTAGATTTGCATTGGGAATCGGGTTTTTGGTTGAAAACTGTTTAATGGTAAGTGAATTGTACTTTTTCAGTCAATGCAACGTTATGTAACCGCATTTAAATCACTTTTTAAACTGAACTTAGTTCTCTCCTTTGAACTGTCAAAACCTACAGTACCCCCAAACCACTCAAATTAGCCATACAAACTTTTATTGCAAGTCGACGATCATAACCACAAATAACAATAATCACTATCAGTAAACATTATCAAATAGAGTAATTCGTACGACAATTGCATCTTAAACGGTGTTGCAACACTTTCAAAATATCGAAAAAGGGCTAATTTTTTAACATTACATTTAAATAGATAGAAGATAGATAGATTTTCAAAATAAGAGACTAGCATTTTAACAAATACCATATAAAATCTTAAATTATATTAAATTCAGGGGCCTACAATAGAGGTGGGAAAGGAGGGGGTCGGATTCAGCTAAACTGGCGCACGATGTGGTGATGGTCGTCGTCGTTGGCGCGGAAAGCTTGCATGGCAGTGGAAGTGCTGGATCTCGGGTTCACTTCACTCTCTTTGAAAGAAAACGATAGGTACAGTTACAATTTAACAGAGAAGATAGAAATATAATAGGATTTGATTACGAAAGATTACGGTATATCCTTGGGGGGAAAGGATGCCGGGTATGAAACGTCGAAAGACTAATTTCATCAATTATCATGATCATAAACTACACCAAGGTTAGGATTTTTGTGGAGACTTACAAGTAATGAGGACAAATAAGATCATCAGAGGTCGTAATTTAAGATAGGATAAAACTTTGTTTTTTCCATATTTATGGAAAACCTTTTGAAATAATGTAGGACGGGATACCGCCTGAAAGACCAATATAAAAGTGACCACTGAGAGGAATTTTGAAAGAGGGTTGTGGTGGGGGACACATAAAAGGGGGAAGTTCGCTGTTGATGGCACTCATTAAGGTCAGGGCCGTCAGGGACAGGCGTACGCGGCGGATTCAGATGGTGCGAATCTCGACCAGCGTGCTGGATTGAAAGATATCGTCGTCGAAGTGCCTTTTGAAAAAGTCACTCCGGAATGCCCTGAGTAAATGACGGTCTCCCTGGGCGGCGGTGACCTTTTGAAATGATGAATATCAACAAGCTTTAATAAAACAGTACAAGAACACCAGGTAGAGGTCACTCGAAAAAGACATGAAACATGGATGGATTCAAAGCAACTTGTCACAGGGCCGGTCGCGTCTCCGCTGACTGAAGGCTTGACTATCTTAGGAACTATTATTACTTTAAAATACTAAAATTAAAAGCATTAAATGCTAAAAATGTTCCTTTTCAAAATTATACGTCAATTACCTTCAGCCTGTGTTTGCAAAAACCCGTGCATATCGGCACACGGCCGGCCAGGGCTCGATACTAATGAAAAGAAAAGACAAAAATAGTGATACAATGTTGTTACCAGCAAGCAATCAGGTCTACTGCTGTGGCATCGGCTTGAATTGACAGACATCCATGTCATGTTGGCAGAGTTAACTTAACAATAAAGAGGGGACATAGGACATAAGCATATGGGCTTCATCGGGGCTGGCATTCATCATTAAAAAAGGGAATCAGGTCAGGGGGGGGAAGCGTTGTAAATTGAACGCGAAGTTGTACGGCTTCAGCATGTTTAAATTGTTTAAGACTTAATAATTATGTAAGGTAAGCCCGGTTCGGGTTTTCTTAGTCATAATGGATAGTCGCATGGAATAGGCGGTTGCGATCCCGTGGTGGTCGAGGGGCTGCTACGAAAGAGTTTCAGGCTAGCATGTAGGCTACGGAGAAGCTGGATGGGAAGTTTGTTGATTGGTAGATTAGAGGTGGGAGGGGGTGGGTGGTCTAAGGATAATTGACCCTCGTTTGGAGACTCGTCGAAAACTGGAAGACGCTGTGCTGTCGTGGATGACTGTATCGCCGGAACGGGACGCTGATGGTGCTGCGTGGGTGTGATTTCTGCAAAATAACAAGGTTGATGATTGGTTGAGGTGAATCATGAGGGCATTTTTGAGGAGTGTGTCATGTTTTTTGAGTTTTTTTAACTTTTAAGATTAAAAAACTGCGTCAAATTTTTGACGAAACTTACTTGAAAAATCCAAAGCTACTGATCGCAAGCCAATTTATGCGATGTCCAGTGCTGGAAGTCCAGAGTCACACAGTTCCAGATAGCCTGGCTAGATCGTGGGATCACCACGAATCTAACTAGCTCGATGCGATTCGTCAGATGGTCAGTTTTGATTCATTGTCTGAAAAATGGCA
This sequence comes from Panagrellus redivivus, assembly GCA_000341325.1. Taxonomy (NCBI): domain Eukaryota; kingdom Metazoa; phylum Nematoda; class Chromadorea; order Rhabditida; family Panagrolaimidae; genus Panagrellus; species Panagrellus redivivus. Next base: position 94,363 of record KB454948.1, read on the forward strand.
TAATTTAAAAAAACTGTCCCGTTTTTGATTTTAGTAATTTCCTCTGACACGATCACGAGAAATCAACAATCAATCAATATTCCAACCAATCCCAAAGTAAATGTAAACCCCTTCCACATGTGTCCGCCGGCTGACTGACCACTACCATTCCATTCCATTTCGCATTCCCCGCCGACTGGTCAAAACCAAACCGCCTTCGAAATTCGGCGCTTGCATTTTAGCTGTATGTACAATGTGCGTAATCGGTGGCTTTTCGGACCCTCGGGGCATGACCGACGCACGATTTTCGAAAACTAAAACTATTCATAGCCTGAGGGTCTAAGACGGGGGACCCGAGAAGAAAGGGGAACAGAAAATCGGACTGATGTGACACAGTTTTTAAGACGAAATTTTAATGACCATTGGGGTTTTATGATATTAAACTGCTCACTAGTTCATGCTTCGGGGTGCCGTTCGCGTCGAATGACGTGATAAGTGATGTCATTACAGTAACCCGGGTGGGGTGCGCGGTGCCGTAAGACATCTGACGTATTTAAACTGGGCATTCTATATGCAGATAAACTTTTTTGGCTACGTGCGAGATCAAAAAAAGTAACACTATACAATATTGAGCACACATTTGAGAAAAAAAAAGAAAGCGAACCCAGCGAGCTCCGGGGTTGAGGGTACTGGTTGCATGCCTGCAGGGGTTGGGGTTAGTTAGGGGTGGTAGGACGCCATGCTGCCTCGAAACTTATGTGCTTCGGACTGCATGGTGGGGGGCTGAAGGAATGCGAAGCCAGCGCGGCCCTTCTTGCAAAAGCGCGGGCTCGCTTCGGCGGGTCCGTTCTTTTCGGAGGAGAGGGGGTTACGCCGTCGAATAGTACAACTTTTCAGGCGTCGCAGTCGACGTCGACGTTTTTGCTATCCAGCCATCGGGGGGAGCCGCGGGCAGCAAGGGAAAGGGAAGAAGAAGAGAAGGCCCGACCGACCGACTCGGCGTTACGGACAGCCGACTGAGCGAGCGCGAAGTGAGACGGGCGCGGACGCAGCCGCAGGCAGGCCGGCCGGCAGGACGAATACTTGGCGAGCTGCCAGCCGTAGGGGTGGAGACTGACTTCCGAAGGCGCCCTGCCTCCCCTTCCAGCCAGCGGCGCACGGGACGCCCAGCCTGACACGTTTCGTCGAATTTCGAGAAATGTCGTGTTCTGCGATGCTGTGGAGGCACCACAGGCGACGACCGACACATCTGGACTGCCTTGGGTTACTGTAGCCTGCTTGCCGGGGTGCGTCCGTGCGCGCTATTCTCGCAACACATTTCATTTCAATCGGCTTGACGTGTTCCGAGCCGCTGCTGTGGTCCGACTACGACGACAACTACCCCCAGGCAATGGAAAAAAGAAACGTTAAATACGAGCCAGCCCCGGCCGCCGACCACCACAGGCATTCGAAACTGACCGAGGGACCCGTCGTTGTCGTTTCCGATGATTTGGTTTTTAGTCGTTGTCGACCACTGGCTGTCTGTCTCTGTCTGGAACGAGTGCCGCTGGCGTTCCCAGACATTGACACGTCTGCAGACACAAAACGAAACAAAAACGGGGGGTTACATGGGGACTACTACGCCGGTTCCAAGAGTGACGCCGAATGACTGATCGCGTTTCGTACAAAAGAAGGCGAGGGCTGGAAAGACCCCTTGAACTTTTAAAAAATACATAACAAAGAAGTGGTAAAAAGTTCGTTCAAATAATGGAGGGCAAACTTCAGACATCTGTGGAAATGGAAGTTTAAAACACAACGATGTTTTGGGAGTGGGGGAAGCTTGGAAAACTGCATCCTTTAGTTCTGCATGATACTAAATTCAATATTAATGAAACACAAATATCGGTAAACTGGCCATACAGTTCATTATTTCAAAGAGTTCAATTATGTTGCAAAAGCCTTTGATTCAACTAAGTTCATGGCAACAGATAAGTGTCTCCATGTTAACTGTTATCGCACCTTGTTAACCCTGGCCACAGAGACTATCTTTGAAGGAATTTCCCATCTTGAGGTAACAAATGCGTGCAAAACTGTTCGTAGATTCAAGATAATCAAAGACTCGAAGTGCATGATGTCGATCGCACTTTCAAAGTTCGACATTAGCACTTTTTGCACTTTTATCAACGATAATCATGAAAAATTTGGTGTTTGTATCTTTAAAAACTGATAATTGCGTTACCTACGCTACAAAAAAAGGTAAATTATGTAACTTATAATTACCGTGTCTAATGCAAATAAAAACTGGTCTGCAAGTTCCGTCAAATTTATGCCATCCTCCCCCGCCATGTAGGTGGGCGACCTCGCCGTCTGTCTTCAAAACTTATGCCATCACCGCACGCAAACGCCATCCGTGACGCTGGCAATAAGAGGTCCTCCTTTTGAAAAGCCCCCTCAGTCTGCTTGGTCCTATTAAAGGGCATGAAAAACGTCTCACTCCCGGGCTAAGCTAGTTTTTGTGCCGTGTTTCAATCCGTTTTTTCCATGCTTACCAGCTTAGCTTGTGGTGATGGCTAGCCACAGCCACGGGCACGGGGCAGACGGACGGGAAAAACCGAGCGGCGAAAAAGGTCTACTTCGTGACGTTCGGGACGTCGGCACCACTGCCAAAGGGGGCAGAAGAAAATCGAATTTTTTGGACATTGGTTTTGAAATGGCACGATGCCAACAAGGGGGAGTAAAAAACTGTAGCTCCCCCGGTTTTTATTGTTAAAATTAATGAGATTTTTGGTCATTAAAAAGATAGAACTGAGCGACGAAATAAATACCGTAATATATGCCATTATTTCATAAACATTTTTGTTATCATGTACATATATCCAGCTGACCACCCATTTCGAAATGCACAAAAACATACGTCAAAATGGTGTAAGCGGAAACCCTGCCAACCATGATGAGGGGGTTCAAAAAACTTGACGTCATCGCGTAAACATTTAAATTTATAGGAAATGTGCAACAAAAACAAAAACTGGTCATTGTACCTGCGAATGCAACATAAAAAACTGCAATGATCGGGTCTTCGTTTTACTTTTGACAACCTAGTCAGACCGATTTATTATTAGTGTATTTATAAACTGGCTTAGAATCGAAAGAGTTCTGTTTTTGTTTACGCTTCTGTCTAACCAAACCCAGCTTGTAACAAAACAAAAACTAACTTCAGAAAGGAAGCACATTATTTTCGCAGTCACGCTACCCCATACCAAGTTATAAATAAAACAAGCTTCTATGCTACTATACGATATGATATATATATAGCTTTATTAGGTTTAAAAACTGCGGTTAACATTGTGTTTTGACGTGAATTAGATTGCCATCAAAACAAACCCCTATCATCGTAATGGCGGAAACCGAATCGTCAAGGTTCGCAAAGTTGTACTTTAGTCTCAAACCGGTATGATGCAAAAAGAGACATCATGGCTTCCGCCATGTTTTTGCATGTTTCAGATTTGGGAGGGTGCGCTCCACGCTCCACGCCCGATTTGAAACAAAAGAATCGGGTGACATCAACATAGGGTTGGAAAAAAGTGGGACCGAGCAACTTCCGGCTGACATTAAAAGTTGCGGAATTCATTTTTTGCAGTCTGATTGGCCACGGTGTAATAGCCTTGAGAGTTTTACACCGTGTCTGATGGGAAGGGGGTTTGGAGGGGGACTGGTGTTGGGATTGTGATTGGAAGGGATACTGATTGGGGCTAATTAGAAAAACGGAAATCTATTTTTTGGAACTTGGAGTTCTATTAGTAATGCCAAAAACGCTTTTACGGGGGTTAAAAGTTTGAAAACTGTTATATGAATTGAAATGTTGTCGACAAAGTTTCCAGAAACAATGAAAGCGTCTTCAAACAGGACCACCCAACTCTAACCCTTCATTAAATATACCTAGTTAACCTCAAACTTATCGCCATCACAACTACGTCACAGACGCTTCGCTCATTGTTGTTGGCTGGCTCGCATAAGCAAGCAACAAGACGCCCCCGAAATCACTCGACGAAATGTGTTTCTCGGTTAAAAAGTGCGCTTAAACTCGGGCAGTACACTTCTTGACGTAAGCAAAATGAGCAAAAAAACGAGGGGAATGTCAACAGTACTACTATGCGGATTTGTGTTTTTAAACTGCTCCAGCATTGTTTAGGTTATCTTTGAAAATACAGACATTATAACCAGAAAACTGTAATACTAAAGTAACAAAATAGGTAGACAGTAAAATCGCTACTGTGCGATGACGAAATCAAGCAGCCGACTAGACAGAATGACCATTCCCGCGCAACGCGAACCTCGCTTAATGACCGGTGCCAACTAACACAACGGCGGCGGCGCCGATCGCCGTCGGCTGGCTGACCCGTGCCAGTCGGCGATATCTCTCGTGCTTGTCTGCGCGAGGAGGATCGGCAGTTAGTCAGCAAGTATGCGCGAACGCATTGGTCACTCTCGTGTTGTTGTTGATGGTCAACGGAAGGGACCAAAGTGACCATCGGCAGCGCAGTGTCTACGGGTGCGCGGGACGTGTGTGATCGGGCTAATGGGTACATCGGGACTTGCTGGGTAGTGATTTTTTTTGAAAAAACTGGACGTCAACGGAATAATTGCGCAAATTTTGTTGTAAAACGGATTTTAGTACATATACACTTTCAACTAAATACTTCTGTTTTATTTAAAACTGCTTTTGTCATTCGTTTAGGCTACATACATCAAGTTGAGTTCACTTTATTTAAAACTTTACACTCACAATCTATGCATCTCCCAATCTTCGACTAGCATAGAAACGGCAATGCCGCTAATTAAGTAAGACTGACTTAGACGATGTAAGTAAGTTGAAATAGAAAAAAAAAGTGGATGAAGACAAGTTTCACCCTTTTTGACAAGAAAAAAGCGGCAAAGAACAACGGCAGGCAGCAGGAGCGGATTCAGATTCAACTTGGATCGTCTTCAGGTCAGTCGCATTTGATAACTTACCACATGCGTCGGATGACGTAGATGCCTTTGACATCACGGGGGGTACCGAAGCCTTGCATGCCGGTCTGGTTGGCGAACTCGGGCTCGAGGGCACCGGACCAGAACGGAATCTCGGGACGACGGGCCATGTCACTGGGCAGGTCATCGTGGCCTTCATCGACGTACGAGGTGAAGGTTTGACGCGGCATACCGAAGCCAGTCTTGCCGGCCTGGGATTCGAGGAAGTTGACACCCATCTGGTAGGGGATCATGCCCTGGGAGCGTTGATCCTGGCCCTGGAGCTGAGCGACGGTCGTGTTACGGAAGGCACCGAAGCCGGACATGCCAGCCTGGGAGGCGCCCTCTCGCCAGCCGGACGTCTGGCGCGAGGTCGTGGACTCATCATGGGGCATCTCACCACGGGTCGTGTCGACGTAGTGGTTGATGTTGTGACGGGGCATGCCGAAACCGGTCATACCGGCCTGGGAGGCGAAGCGGTTCGTGCCCATCTGGAGATGGATGAAGCCTTGCGAGTCGCGGTCTTGGTCGTTTGTCTTGCGGACTGAAAGCTAACCTCATAAAACTGAATCCAACGTCTTTCAGTACTCACCATCAACAATACGCGGCATGCCGATACCAGTCATACCGGCCTGGGAAGCCAGCTTGTTCGTACCCGACTGAAGTGGCACGATACCATCGGAAGCACGAGCCTTCTCCTCAGTCACCTCACTGGCACCACCAGTGCCCTTGGTCTTGTAGTTGACGTCACGCGGCGCACCGAAGCCAGTCTGACCCTTCTGGGAAGCGAATTTGTTCGTACCAGATTGGAGCCATGTGGATGCCTTCAGGTTTTCGATCTTCTTCTCATCGGTGATCTCGGCCAAGTTCTCGGATTTGACCTTGTTCAACACATCACGCGGCATACCGAAGCCGGTTTGGCCCTTTTGGGACGCATACTTGTTGGAACCAGCCTGAATCGGGATGATACCCTCAGAGCGCATCAACTTGGCCTTGTCATGCTTCGATGGCTTGCCGGCAGTGTAGAGCTGCTCACGACGGAGCACGGACTTCGGCTGAGATGGCAGGGCATAGGTACGGCCAGGCGTCGGGGACTTGACGGCGGCCGGGATGCCAGAAGCACCACCGGAAGTGGGGGAGAGAGTCGATTCGGGAGCGGGCTTGGGCTGGAAGGGGGAAAATGGCAAAACTGTTTAGAATACTAATTCGAAAAAGATAGAAACTCACAGCCTCAGCAGCCTTGGGAGCTTCAGGCTCGGCAGCCGGGGCGGCATTCTCGTTCTGCTCTTCCTCTTCTTCTTCCTCCTCCTCCTCGCCCTCGTACTGCTCGTCCTCGACGTCAGACATGGTTGGTATTGCGCAAGCGAAAGTTTTACCTATAAAAGTCCACGCTAATCAACTCCAAATCAGGCAGATAAGCATAATATGGCGATAAAAACGCCCACGCAAAATGGAGGGAAAATGTTTCGCACGAACTGATGAGAACTGCAAGCTATAGCTCCCCTCCCGATCCACGAACAACAAAACATTCGAGTGGCAAACAAAAGGCACTTCTCGAAGAACGAAATCGCAACGACAGCGACACGGCACGCCTGTGGCTATGCCCGTTGCCCGCCCCCACGGATATTTTAAATCAGGGGCCATGTCTCTTGGCGTTGTCGGCATTTGCTGCCAGCCAGCCTCATTTCGAGCGCTATCGGTGGGAAGACTGGCATGCCCGGGGATTGCCAGAGGCATCGCGTAGGCAAAAGTTTAACAAACGTCGAGTAAGCCCCTGAGGGTGTCCGGGTTGAATCGGGTCGGCATGTCTGTGCATCCATCCCAGCCAATCCGGCAGACCACGACTATCACGGAAAAAAGGAGTGTCATCTCCGACCCCCACCTCCTCGAAACAGCGGTCGTCGACTCCCGACTGACTTACATTAGCTCAGGATAGATGGACTTATGTTTCCCCCAGCCTCTGACACCCGGCTGGTTGGTTATCCGCCTCCGGCTGTACTATGGCCACGTTTGACAGATCAGTGTGCATTCGTCCGTGTCCCTCCCCGAAATGCCAACCCCAAACAAGCCGAACGACAACTGATCCCCAGCCAGATCCGAATGTTGTCGCTCGTTGCAACGGGAGCGTCTTTCAGAAAAAGCACAGTAGCAACACATATTGCCTCAGGGCAAGCCGGGGCAAAAGGCGAGAGAAATCGAAAATTGGCGTAACGGGGTCGTGTTTCGAGGAAAAAAATGCCGATGCACTCTTGTTGATGGACAGAGGTAAAGATGTTCTACAATTTGTTATCAGTTTTTTGGGATCTGTGAAACATAAAGTGTTCGAAATAGGGCCAATTAGCATGGAATTGGCCAAAACAGACGAAAAGTAACCCGTCCGTAATGTAAATTGCTGTGTATTTCAAAAATTAAAATTTGGTTTTAATAAACTGTTGGGCCACCTTGTTTCGAATCTTTATTTGCACAAAATTAGCTTGCAAGTACTGTAAAAAACTGATTTGACGTAGTAAATAAGACACAAAACATGCAGTTACAAAGGTATTATGTGCATATTTCATTATTGGTAAAACTGGAACTTCAATTGCGAATGTAAGAAAGACCCAAAGTCATTTTTATACGCAGTGAAATTTGAAAAAACTGCAAAATCAGTTAACTTTGGCATTGTGTGCGCAACAAACAACTGTCATTGAAATTTTTACTTTTCTCTTTTACTTTTTTTTGCATCTTTTTTCCAATCCCATCTGTTTTACGATTTCCCCGAAACACGTCCTAATTGCTTCCAGATGATGCAGATGATGTCTCGGACTGATTAGAGCCGTTTTTACATGAAAAATATATATGTTTTGTGTGTGTTTTTTTGTAAACTGACCGCGTTGCTGTTTCTGCGTGTTTTATATTTATTACTTGTAAACTTAAAACTGATATCAATGTAATGTCGGTTTCAGAACCATGACCTCGGGTGCTGTCCTCAAAAAGTGCGATCCCGTGGCCTACTACGACGAGTTCCTCGTGAATCGGGTGTTTCCGGATGGCCGCGACGTCGAGCAATACCGACCGATCAGCATTTCGCCCGGCGTCAACTGGAAGCACCATCGGAGCGTCATCGTGGAGCATGGGGACATTGTGATCTCATTGACGGGGAAGTTGTCTCTTCATCGGGATAATGATGAGCCGAATTTGAAGTTCCGTTTTCGGAATGATGATCGCAGCAAGGTCAACAGCAATGAGGTATGTTTTGAAAACTGCTTTTACCAGATGCACAGTTGTTCATTTCAGCAAAACCGCCTTGAATCCATCACCGACAGCCTTCATTACCTCGCCAAAGAGAATGTCTTCTTTGAGAGGTCCGAATTCGACACGGAAGAGCCAGCGTTTCGATGGAATTTGAAGGTTACGATCACGGTTAGTGGTTTTAAACTGCAAACGCTGTATTGACGGTAGTTTTTATATATATTTTTCAGTTTTTCTCCTCCGAAGGCTTCATCCTAGACGCTGTCCTCATCGGCCTGAATGCCCTCTTCGCTCAGATTCGGATCCCCTTCGTCCGATATGACTGGCTCAAGAATCTCGAGAAAGAAGAACAGACCATCGACACAGCGAGGATCATCGTTTCGGAGAAGGAATTCCGCCGCCTCGTAATCAAAGAAACGCCGACATTCAGCGCATTTGGGTTGTACGTTTCGAAGCATGGCGCTGAAGGCTTGACTGAGGTTTGATTTCACTTTTTTGGTACCCTTTTCAAACTGAAATTGTTTCTAGCCGTTGCTCGTCGCCGATCCCCCGTCCGATCTCGCTGCCCTCTGCGCTTCCACCCTCGAATTCGTCCATCTCAGCGGTGATCGCATCATCCTGTCAACCGTGCAAGGCAGTTTATCAGTGCCGCCGGCGGTGTACAGCAGAGTCGCTGCCATGGGCGCCTCGCATCATCGCAACGTTTCGGAAGCTTTGGCACGTTTTGCCGGTGATCAACGACTTGCGGGCGACCAATAAGTTATCTTTTTTGTTTGATTTTGTTGAGTTTTATCTTTGTTTTGCTGTTTTTTCCTTCTTTTCGGCGGGCCACATGTGCGGTCGTATAAAATATGAGGATACAGCTGGCGGCATGTTACGTTAGCGGCTTGGGGGTTGATTAAAAAACTGATTGTCTCTTTTTCCGAATTTTTTTTAATTATGGAAAATCAACATTAGAAAAGTTGAAAACTGTGCAGAAAGGTCGCTACTGTCGTTGTAAAGGGCTTCCCTCGCAACAACTTTGTGACGTCGCGGCCAACGCTTAACGTTCGTTTAAAGCATAAAATCGGCGATGTGCATTAGCAAAAGTGCCGCAAACTCGGCGGTTGTTGTTGTCGCGGTTTGCGATGAACGTTGCTCACTTTAAATTCAAAAGATCTTTGAACTTTTGAAATCTTTACCTTTGGAATTTTTTGAAAACTGGAACAAGTGAATCTTTTGCGTAATGTAAACTTTTTTAAATCAAAATTGCGATGTCCAGTGTTTTTGTAATACGAAAACTGTTGGGTCATGGGTAGTCAAGGGAAACCCGGTTACATCAATCATGACCACTACCAACCATCGATTCTTTTCGCCCCACACTGGGTGTACACCAATCATTTTCTCAAAAACTGCTTCCTGATTGTTGCCTGATTTTGTAATAGGCAAGCAACCTAAGACAACTACTTATTTCTAGGGGGGTTTATCCAATTATTCTACAACTTTGCGCCTTAAATAGTTGAATAAATCTCGAATTTTGCCTTTTTGTACCTTCATAATGCAAAATGGTTGACGCTCTAATGGATGCAATGAGTGAATGGCGGTCTGATATTACTTGCGCTATATCAGATAACGTAGGTTTATATAAGGCCTGTAACATTTTCTCGGATGTGTTTTAGGCCATTGAGAAACATGCCGGAATCAAAGCCTGTGCCATGGGAAACTTCTGTCGACAATATCCTAGAGATCGAGAGGGTGCTAAAACGTAGGTAGTACTGTTGTGTTATTTTGACATTTGTAAAACTGATCAACGGACAAAAAAAATCTTCTAATTTAGACTTCGCCGATATTTGGACTTCCTTTGTTCCGCTCAATACAACGTGGAACTAAACGGGAATCCATTTTCATACTCACAAAAAAGGCCAATTTATCATTTATTTCACAACCCTAACGGTGCACCAAGTATTGAGACAATTAAAAAGAAATTTGTATGTTAGCGTAACAAACTTTTCTGTGTTCATTAATTGCAAATTGTTCAGGGCAACAAAAAGTACTACTTTGAAATAAGTGCCGCTAAGTTATTTACCAGCTTCAATAAGCCATCCGAGAAGCATGTTGTTGGCGCTTTTACGCATTGTTTGTACATGCTTGCCGAACAGCAAAAACAGTATACGGGGGTAATTTTTTTTTGAAAAACTGCGAAGGTCATCTTATGGTATAATGAAGTTAAGTTTAGCTCGGCGGAAGTAGTCCCATCGACAGCAATTGCTACATTATTGTCACCGGAATTGACACCTATGACCCGGACGATGGCTATGATGACGTTTTAAAACTGATTAGTCGCGATAATTTGAAATCTTATTACGATGAAGTCATGAAAGAACTGGAACATGACACTTCGCAGCTAAATATCGTGTTTACCTGTAAACAACTTCCCGAAATGCTGTTATGGCGACTTGCCGATATCTCAAACGTCGAAAATTGGAAGTTTGAACCGGAAATATTGAATTGTAACCAATTCCAAGGGGCTCTCAGCAGGATTGCCAATGAAAAATGGAAAGTTGTCACTGTCAACTGTGGAGTCTTGGTGGTGAAAAAGGTTCAATGTAAGTGTGTCTAAACTGCTCGGTATTCTGAAATTGTCATTTTAGACATCATGAACCGTCAAAATTGCGACATCCTAACATTAAGAGTGGTAAAACAACTTCAAAATGAATTAAACCAATGGTTTCCGAAATGGCGGATTTGTTGGATGACCGAACCTCCAATCTGGCAATATTCCGTCCCTTGTTTGCTATACGAGAAGAAAGGTAACAACCAAAAGTGGTACCTCGTATTTTATGCCCCGCTTCAATGGTCTGATGATCTCCCAGACAGGGTGGCCTTCAACTGCGATGACGATGACAGAGTGGAAAACTTCTATGACAACATTGGCACCAATGGTATTAACAATGTCAACAATTACGAGCAGGACTTAAACAACATGCTTGACTATCCGATATCACTGTTGGTTCATCAATGCGTCGCTGGTCTTAACGATGTCTTGGCGCAGCATCGGGAAGCGTATAGGAGCATCAACGTCGAGTTGAAACAACTTTGTAAACGGTTATCCATCAAAGCCATGCTATTGGAAGAGCCGTTCAGATCAGTCTACTTTGCTATGGCACAGGTCATTGAAGGAAATGGAAAAGTTAAAACTGAGTATTGCCCTAGTTTGACTGTTTTGGAACCCACGCTTCCGACAGTTTCCGAAGCGATTAAGCAACTATTAAAAAACATTGATGACAACAAATATGTTAACAAAAAATATGCCGTTATCTATTGCAGCCGTAACACTGTAGCATGTTTAGGTGATCGGCAAAAGTCGATTCTCGTTTATGGTCCTATCAATGTCGTCGTGGTCATGTTAAACTGATTAAAAATTAAAAAAATTAAAAAAATTAAAAATACCTTCAAAGATTGTAAATGTTTAAATAAAGCTAAAAACTGTCAATTGATACTTAAGTACGCGGTTTTAGAGGATCAGCAACTATGCCCGTGACTAAGTCGACCACACGGAACCGATTAGGCACAGTTCCATCTGGTTCCCGACGAAACCATTCCGCAGGATCAGAAGAAATTCAAACGGAAAACTGAAGAACGTTTTCCGCAGTGGCATAGCAGAAACTGCGGAATCTGGGGTATTACGATTGTTCTTTTCATTTTTTTGCTAGAAGGTATTGCTGATATTTAGTTAGTCAAATTTAGCGCTGCACAAAACACACAAGATGAAAGTGCACTGGCGAAGCAATCCAAATTTCGACAGAAAAACGTCATGAAAGTTCGAGTACTTCCACCGATTATAAGCTTTGTGATGAGATGCACGTTTTCGGAGGTCTATTAATCCGCTTATCATTACCAGATGTAAGTATTGACCGTCTGCAAAAATGTACGGAATTCCACAAATCATTGAAATCGTACATCTGACAAATTGGCACAGAATAAGACTTTCAACACAATTCAAAATTACATGTCTCCTAATGTTGAATATTGATCCTGGTGCAATTTAAGTGCAAAACCGGAGGTTTAAACTGATATAGCCTGAGATCCTTGCACCTTCCGGGGCCAAAAACAAAAAAATTACCAAAAATCGCACTTATGGGGTCATAGCTTGCCAACTATCAATCCAATTAGAATTTAAGTATCATTTTTAAACTTCCCGTGCCCTAGCGGTTCGGAAACACTTATTCAAAGTGGTCTAGCTCAAAATGTTTGCATCCAGAACTCGATTTTGCCCAAAGTCGTCCGACAATGCTTCTGGTAGTTTTGCTAGAAGCAGAACTACCGATCTCAGTGCAATTTAAGTAGTATTTTATAATTTCAAGTGTTGTAAAAGCGTGTTTACAAACATCAACGCATTTTACTAGCGATAAAAATTGTAGTGCTTTGGAACTGTCCGTTTATTTTCTTTCAACGTCAATGTACAAACATAAAATTAATCTTTCTGTGAGATCAAATTGGTGATACCCGTGTGTTAGCTTTGGCGCATTTTTGCCGTCGTTGAGTTTGCAGTGCCATAGGGCGTAGCCACAAAGCCAGGTCACGATGACATTATCGAGACCATTACCAACGCCCACAATGACAAGCAGTGTTTGTCACACGTCCGGAAGTAATAACAATCACGAGTATCAGCTTCATCCGGGTCGCGGCAACGCATAACGTTCATTTTCGACGATCTGCATCAACAGGCGTTGTAATTCTTGAGTTTGACGACGTTCTCGACTGTCTGTAAATGATCTTGTTTAAAACTGACGAAGTTGGTTAAACCACATTTTTAATGATCTGCTTTTTTGGGCAACAAAAATAAAAGTCAAAGTCAGCCTTATCAGCATGATTGACTCCTGATTGACCGCCATGAATGCAGTGGCTAATAGGGGTCTCATAAAATATAGAATGATAATGCTGATCAGCGCACATTCTTGGAATGCTTGCGGACAGTGATAATTTTTAATGAAACTGCGGAAACATCGTGATGTCTTAAAAATAAACTTACATGGACTTCTCATCGGGCTCGCGTCAACAAAAACAACAGTAAACATCAGAAATATGATGGCGTAAACAAATAGGGTGAAATACACTGATTTGAGTGACATGTTTGATGGGGTTAGACACGTAAAACTGTTCGTCAATAGTGAAAGGGGTGCAAATTCAACCAAAACGTAATGAAGTTTGGTAGCGACAGTATCGAGCAATGCAGGATTGACTGACCTATGCAGAGGTCTTGGGTCTTATATACTGGGTCAGTGGAATCTACGCATTGAAGCTGATGTTTGCAAAGTAGCTCAGGGGCGGGTTGATAAGAGAACAACACACTGTTTCTAAGACACTCCTTTTCATGATGGGTGGGGGTGCAAAGGGTGTATACGTGCAGAAAAATGATGAGTGCTACTGTCGCAAGAATGCAAGGAAATGGTTGATAATGCAATCCAGAGCAGACTGGGAGTGATTTTTGGGGTTTTGGGATTAGTTATGCGTAAAAACTGTTATTTTAATGTTTTTTATTTACAAATTTGAATACATAAACCGTTAGGCCATCGTTCGATTAAACATACTATGTCAAATCAAACCCATCAAATTCCGACCCAAAAAACAAATAATTTAACTGATTTCAACAAAGAATTTAAAGAATGCAGACCCATTGACGTCGTAAATCAATCCTTTCCGGGGAATTCTGTACAAGCATTCATTCCGTTATCGCTGTTTCCAAAAAAGCGGAAATGACACATACTCGCGTCCTCTGATCAAACTACCAGTAACTGCGTATAGTTTCATTCAAGCAAAACATGTTTGTTTTTACGCGAGAATAGTTTTGTACCTCTATTTTAAGTTGTTTTTAAACTGCATTTACGACGCTTAAGCATAAACATCTTCAAACCCCTCCATTCATGTCACATTGTAGCCTAAAGCCAATGTTTATGTTGTCAACTTACTTATTATCTTATTTTACTTGCTCAAATAATGTTTTTTGCATTGTTTTGTCGATCTGGTCAGCAAAGTCAGTCAGCTGGAGACAAGAAAGGGAAGCTGAACGGTTGCCAGGGTTAAGCCGACTCATGTGAGCTGCCCTTTTACTCGTGCTTGTTTTGCGTTTTTGGGTTCGAGTATTGTTTTTGTTAGACAATGCAAAGATGTTCAAGGTGGACATAGTCGATTAGAGCTCATAGGTCAAGCGTGGGTTTGTGGGCACTGTCTGGGTTACTGTAGTAAACTGCGACGCGGTATTGTTGTGTATTGCAAACTCTAACGTCACAATGATGTTTCAAAGCAATAAATTACTATCCGCATAATTAAAAACTGAATGAGCCATCTACCACCCTGCAAATTCGCCGACAGACAGGCGTTTTCCATGCAATGGAATGTGTTTTCTCAAAAGTTGATGGACGGGTGCGGAAGCACAGAATCTCTGTCGGTCAGTGGAGTCTGGGGTCTCCGTGGACTTTGACGCCTGATAAGTTGGGTTGACGTCTCGGGGGTTCCGCCGAAGACACGAAAACACATGAATCGCGACAGGATGACAGGATTCGGGAGTAGGCGGAAGTGGAGCGCGTGTGTGAGAAGGCCGACGTCACAGCTATAGATCATCGTCATCGGTTTCGCGGACAGCGGGGAAAGTGGGTTTAGGCGGTTAGCAACCGTTCAAAAGTTTTACTATGTTATCATGGGATGATGAAATGGTGAATGTGGATACAAAAGATGTGATCTTTTGGGTGCGAAAACTGGGTTGCAATTTTCGTTGACTAAACTTCACTAAGATCACAACATTCCGGTTGTATGTAGCCAACGTAAAACAACTTTGTCATTGAATCGACACGTGGGTATAGCCATGGAACACATTTTGAAGAATTAAAACTTCTCGTTAAAGAGTACCTTTTTATGTAAACTGGACGTACTGTTCTATCAAAATTTCAAAAATACTACTCGAAACGAAAATCATCACTCAAACCTTTATTTACTGTTTACCTCTTTCACCCCCAAAAGTTTAAAGGACATCCCAGATAAGAAAACCACTTACCCAGACAGACCTAAACTTCCTCGTTGTCAAACCTAACCCACGAACGATCTTTGAAAGGATTGCAGCCTAATTTTTGCACCTAGAACTTTATTATCATCCTTTTTCAGCAACAGTCAAGCTTAACAGCACGATTTCTGAATTTCGGTGCATCCTACATATTTATATAAACTGTCCAAAGAATGTAGATATGTTAGACAAATGTCGACGACTCAAAAGTCATATGCTTACTGTTTACAAGTAACAGGTCGATCTTAAGTCAATCAGTAGCAAACCCAACAAGAGAACAGGTACAATGTGATTGTACAAGTCGATGTAGCTCATGTGAGCTTCCTTGTTGTCGTTCTTATTTTGGATCGACGTATTTTGTACCTACCGCGTTTATCAGACAACACCATGTGAAAATTCGGTGAATATGAAATATCTATAAATCATCAAAGTTCACGCAATTGATTTTTTCATTGTTTTTGTGACTTTGAGTTTTAAATGAACGATTTTAACACGGCGTTCGCGACCTTTTTTAGGAACAAGGGGGAGAGGCCGACCCCCAATTT
>KB454949.1:18152-41851 GCA_000341325.1 Panagrellus redivivus
GACCAAACCCTAACTAAAACCTATATTATGATTCAACCAAAAAAACTGTGTAAAATATGCAAATTCTATTGCCACGGGCAAAAAAATCCATCTTCAATCACCGGCCCCCATCCCGAATGCCGGTCTTTCGCCCCTTTTCAGCTTCGATCGCGGCCTCAACACCGATGCGTGATGCGACGATGGCACTTCGAGATCCTTCCCCTGTGCCTGATCCTATGTGCCGTTGGCGTCACAACTAAAGACGGTGAAATGCACAAGGGTGATGAAGATTTTAAATGCCTCTGGACTGACGCCCGAAAGTTTGCCGACGGCCTTCTTCTTTCCGAGTACCCCAAAATGACGGCACGAGATCCATCAAAACAGCAGCTTTGCTGCGTCGATTTCGTCGCCGCAGATGTCAAAGTAATTTCTGAAGACCCGCATGTCTTTTATCGTTTTTTCACTGATGTTTCCAAAAGAGACGAACTTGATATTGCCAAGGAGAAAAAAGGACCTTACTGTCGTATGGTGGATTCAATTTTTCGATGGTAACACTGATATTTGTAACCGTTGGTTGTCTAAAGTTGGGGTTTTAGTTGCTGCCAGACGTCACAATGCAACACCCAATTGTTTGCTTCCAAAGCTTACAATCAAGTCATCGCTACTTTCTTCACATCGAAATGGTTCCTTGTATACGTTATTGGAATTAGCTCAATTGTGTTCGTCAGTTTTCTATTGGTAAGTTTAGTCTATTGTTTTTTTTTACTCTTATCAGTTTTATTGCAGACAATTTTCTTTGTAATTGCCCACTTTACATTCCTGCACAAATTTGCCTCCAGTGAGCTTACTGAAGTGCCACCAATGCTAAATGTAAGTCTTTTTCAACTTTACTTTTCTCAATCTGGCGTTTTTAGATCGATCTCCGCGGCATTGCTGTCCAACCAATGTACTCAGAAGCCGAGACTGAGGCCATTTTGAAGCAAATCAAAAAAGCGAGAACCACAAAAGCGCCAGAACCGGTTGAAGTTAAAAAGTTGAGGCTTCGCAGTGTGGCGACCTTCTCGACGCCCGATGACATCACGATTCGTGAACCGGCTCCCATCGTGTTGCCGCCATTTGTGACTGCTAATCCTTGTATGGAGATGTTGACTTATGTTTGTTTTATGAAGTGATTATTAAGGTTAAAAGAGGGTCGTTTCAGATGATCAAGCACGGATCTCGTGAAATCAAGTTCGATCCGAACAATCTCATCGCGTGCTATGAAAAAGCACTGGTTGTTTTGAAGAAGGAACCCATTTTGCAGGAGGTTGGCATCATTTGAGGGTCTTTGAACGTTCTTTTTTACTTCCAGACCACCCTCCCCGTCACCATCGTTGGTGATATCCACGGTCAATACAGTGATCTAATACGATGGTTCCACTTAAACGGATGGCCACCCACTACGCGATACGTATTCATGGGTGATTATGTTGATCGTGGTCGGCATTGTCTTGAGGTTTGTTGTCTAATCATTCTACCCATTTCAATTATTACCATTCAAGGTCATTACGATTCTCCTCTGCCTCAAAGCCTGCATGCCGAATGACATTTTCATTAACCGAGGCAACCACGAAGATGCCATCATCGGTCGAAACTACTCCTTCTACGCGGAATGCATCAATCGCTTACCGAACAACGCTCAACTCAACCAAAAAGTCTTCGATAAGCTGGCTGAATGCTTCTCCTGGATGCCGATTGTCACCAAAGTCAGCAACAAGGTCATGTGTCTCCACGGCGGCCTGTCGCCCAAATTGACTGATTGGAATGACATCAAGGACATTAAGCGTCCAGTTATGAATCTCGCCCCAGGCACCCTGGCTTGTGATTTGACCTGGTCCGATCCGGATAAGAAATCCGACGACTACCTAGTTAATTACAAGCGAGACAAGAAGAATGGCATTGGTTACATGTTCGGTGTGAGACAAGTCGCCACTGTTTGCAAGGCACTCGATATTGACATGATTTTCCGAGGACATCAAGCTCCGATGAATGGCTACGAGTTGTTCGGAAAGCATTTTATCACTATTTTCAGTGCTCCAGGGTATCGTGGAGTCAATGAAGAGGGCAATTACGGTGCAGTTTTCCAATTACCAATTAGCCATCAGTGTAATGTGTACTTTTAGGCTCCGTTGCCCATGTCGACGAAAAAGGCAACATTGACATCGTCCGAATCGGCGTCAGCACAGAAGTGCGTAAAACACGTAACCGACAGAAGCTGGATAAGGGCGAAGGATACCTCGACTGGGCGGAGATCAAGGACCGACCACTCGAAGATGACGACGAACGGAGTTGCTAATGTCACTACTTTTTTGTTTATTGTGCCGTTAGGGGGTTACTTACTGATTTCTGTGAATTCTGTGAAGGTTAATCATAAACTAAAACCGTAAATATTGGCAATTTAACAATTTATGTTCAAATGTACAACTGAAAAAAACACCCGAGTTTGCAATATCGTAAAGATAGGTTTGAAATGTGACAAGTATGACAAAGTTTACAATGAATTAGTGGTTACTAAATCACCCGTGGTTGAAGCATTCAAAGGTATAGCACCAGTGCTATTTTCAATATTTTTCACCGTAGTTTTCTTAATTGGCGATGCTGTAGTTGTAGTGGTTGTTGTAGTGCTGGATGGAAGTAGCGATTTGCAGTAGCAATACCCGGCAAAGCTGGACTTCTTCGCACAGAAGGCTGTTTTGTCATAGGAATCCAAACGTGGGAATCGATCACTCAATACTTTCAATTCAGTGGTTTTGACATTTTGGCCGATGTAGCCCCAGAACTGGCCGTT
Source organism: Panagrellus redivivus (assembly GCA_000341325.1). NCBI lineage: Eukaryota > Metazoa > Nematoda > Chromadorea > Rhabditida > Panagrolaimidae > Panagrellus > Panagrellus redivivus. Next base: position 20,959 of record KB454949.1, read on the forward strand.
TCCAGGTAGGACTTTGTAAGTGACTTGGTAGATGGTCAGATTCCCTTCGAATTGGAACTGTTCCACTACTACTGAGACGTTGCTCAAAGATAATTTTGCACAACGGTCCTTCAAGTTTTGGTCAGTTTGAATGACCTTGTTCATCTTTTCCACCATGAGGGTAGCGGCTTCACGTCCAGGGGCGGCGTCATTTGCGATTTGCTTCTTCTTGTTTTCACAGATGCAATATTCAAACGGAATTCGAAGACGGTCGCAAGTACGCGGCTGTGGAAGGGGTTTGAACACGGAGGACCCTCGAAGAATCACTTTTTTGCTGTTTTGTGGTCGATGCGGAGCCACAATGTCAGCAAAGGTGGCGTACAAGTCGTAATGACTGATAAGCTGATGGGCGTTGTTGCGAACGGTGGCCAAAAGCTCGTTATCGCCTCGAAGGGAACCAGGTAGGGCCATGAAGAGGAAGGGATTATTGTCCTCCCGCTCGCCGACAGATGTTTTGCGTACTTGGCCAAAACGCATGCCGTGGTCGCCCATGATGAACATGTAGGAGTTGTTCAACTGAAATAACAACTACAACATGAAAACAACAAAAAAAGCCATACTTTTGGATTGTTGTCTTTGAAAAAGTTATAAAAGTAGTCATCAGCATGGAAAAGCCCATTAATGTCATCGTGGGCAACGTATGACATCCAAGTTATTGTAAATTTCGGAGTGTCGGGGAACTTTTCAAGCAAATCTTGCAGGTACTCCATTTGAGGGGCATAACTGTCGCGACAGACGCCTTTATAGATGCTTTTACGAAGCAAATTGGTCTTGTATTTGTTTCCTTCGACACGGAGTTGGTAAGGCCTAAACTATGTTTGCTTACAAATAAAACAGAAGTTGCCACCTACCGCATGTAATGGTCGACCGGTGTATCCTTAAAACCCTTGCAACTCGGCCAATTGAACACACCAAGTGCCCAGTCTTCGCTCATGAGGGTTTTGTACCCAGCTTCTTGATACTGGAAACTGATGAATTGTTCACTGTCTAAGCCTTTATTGCAATCGGATTTGTTGACAAAGTCGGATTCGTAGCCAACTGACATGGGAGATTGCTTTATGGGGTAGAGAGCTTTGCCTGAAAGCCATAAAAGTTTACTTGCAATAATGTTTTCAATGTTTCATACAACAAAAAATACATTGATTTTCTGTTAGCTTGTTTTTGGCTTTGTCCAAATATTTGCTCTTCCGACTCACCCATCAAAAGTGCCAATCCATTGGGCCGACTGTTAACGCCAATCTTGTTCAAATATCGAAAAGAAACTGCATCATAATACTCGCGTAGATAGTGACGCGTTTTCGGCATTGATCGAATGAATTGTGACTCAGAAACGGAGTCAAACAAGATTATGTGTACATCGGGTTTTTTGACTTCTTTTGGCTTTTCCGCACTTTCGGAGGTACTGTAATCCTGTCAATGCATGATGTCCTTCGTGGCAAAAGAATAACTTACGTATTTCGGTAAGCCTGAGCATGTAGAAACTCATAATAAGTTTTCTCCTTATACTTGCTGTCGCCCTTTTTCGCCTTTTTCATCTCATCATCGCTTTTTAACACGTTTTCACGACAGTTCGTCTCCACGATATCACATTCCGGCACACTGCCATTAGTAAGCTTATTCCAAGGCTTAGCTTCATAGTTATAGTCATCTTTCGGCAATAGACACCGCCACCAGCATTGAATATTGGACCGTCCGTCGAGAACGTAGAGCTTGCCATCTTCCAGTTTCGTCGCCTCCTTCACAGTGCGCTTGCAATTTTTAAGTGGATCGAATCCATAGTGAAAGTATCGATTGATAGTGGCATCCCAGGGGTCGAGTTCGTTAAGTACACAGGTGTCGAATAAAATACCGGTTCTGTTTCGACCTTCACCCGTCTCGTTCACGACTTCAATTGACTCAGGGGTTTCTGAGTAGCTGTGGTATTGACTGGTGTCTAGAAATAAATAAACTTGAAAGTGGTTTAAGAATAAGAAAGTGTGTACTTGCCTACTTTGAAGACGGTCTCATTAATCGGGCTGAAGCTATCATCGACCATGAGAAGCACCAGACATGTGATGACCACCGCCGCTATGGCCGTTTTGGCCTGGCTGGTCCACATGACCTACTTGAAAGATATTTAGTTTTGGCAATTGCATTTTTAAAACACGCAAATACAATGACGCACGCAAATAAAGTACGGTACGACTGTCAAAAAATGTGAACTTCGAAGTCCAAAATGTTTGGGCAACGTGAAAAGGCAACATAAGGATTAGAGAAGCACAGCTTGAACAACTGACTTTTTGGAACATTTGCACTTTATAATTTGATTCACTAAAATTAAATGCGTTGGCTGATATGGGCGCAGTGATCATGTAGCGGCTCGACCGACCAAAAGTTCATTCCATATTCATATGAGGCAAATATAGCTATCGTGGGAGTGGTTTTTACGGGCAAAGTAAACTGACTGACTTTATCTGAACTAAGATTCCGGGCTTATGGCTTCCTATAGTTGTCAAAGTGATAAATGTACTTTCAAAGCCAGAATCGATCTAATCCAATTCAACTTCTAATCGTGTCCCAGATGACCTTAACGATAAAAAATCACGACTACTAAAACATCGAAAGCATGACTCCAAGTAGAAAAACAACTCTGTCCATCTCCAGTTCCTCTTCCGTCGTCTCGCTTTTTCGATCAGCCGTAAATGTTTCAACGTAACTGATAGCGACTAGCGTCATGAAGAGCGCATCATACCCACGCCAACGGAAGTGAAAGGTGTGTTCATGAGAGTCAGCTGCGCGACTGGCGGTCAGATAGACGACTCTCCGACACCCAAAAAAGGCGGAAAAAACAAGTTTGAACGCGTTTCAAGGGGAAGCAAGACATATGTGCAGACAAAACTAAAGACTGGTATTGTCCAGGCTTGGAAGAAGCGTGAACGCCTGCCTGCAAGCGTGGAGGTCGCTCTGGGCCTTCTGAAGTGCTATCTTCGGATGGAGATCTGTAATAGTGGCTCTTTTCAAAGCAAGCGTTTGAAAGGTGTTTACAAAAAGTGGTCATGGATTCAAAAAACTCACAAACGACGATAAATATCAGCTTGGACAGTATCGAAACGTTGATCACAGGGACCATTTTGCGAGCAAGAAACACATGGACTTCATCGTTTCAGATAATGAAAGTGAAAAAAGGGTTTATCATCATTATCGTGGGGGCTAAGAAGTTGCACCTGACCATTGTGTCGACGGCGTTCGCTATCTTAAGCTTAAAAACAGGAAGGCCTAATAGACACAAAAAGGTTTACGTTAAAAGTGATCCTGATGTTTTTAAGTTATGTGATTAGAAACCCATACTTGGGTGCATCCGGAACTTGCTCCAATTGCATCATTTAAAAAACTTAAAAATGATCTTTCTTAATTAAACTTTTTAGCCATACGAAAGCCATATTTACCTTCACAACCGTAAAGTTCAACCAACTTCGTCCAAAAAACTCACAAGTTACCGCAAAGGTGTGTCTACATGTCAGACACTCATGGGTCACGACATGATTTTTGTCCACTGAGTGAGTGCGTACGTTCTCGCTCCGAAAAGTGCGCACGCGCTCGAAAACGCTGACATTTTTTGCTCTTTTTGCCTGTGAACTTCTTTTTTAATTGTATCGCGTGTACAAGTTCAAATCTTCACAAAATTTTACAAACGTATTGAACCGAGTATTTTTAAGATAACCAGAAGAGCAAAAAGTTTAAATCAAATTATAAGCGCTAAAATGACTAAATTAAAAAAAGTGATTCCTGCAAAAATTCTTTTGCAAATATTGAAACTTTGGGAGCTTCAATCTTACCCCCGTTGGCACCAAAATGATGCTAGGAATGCCAAGAATGCTCTAACATGGTTTTGGTGTTCATGTCTATCATATTTAGTACGTATTGTTCAAAAATGTGAAAAAAAGTTTTTTTTCAACCCGAAATTGACAAAACTCATTTGCAAATTAAATGAGAATGGCACCCCCTAATCAAACGTGGTTGGCCGGAAATTGCAGCTAACAACCTGTAGAATGAGATTATTACGGTAAGAGCCTAGTGAAAACCTTAGTTTTCCAGAATTTTTGAGAATTGTAATAAAGTCCCAAAAATTGGTCGAATTTTCTGATAAGAGGAAAACGGTCAATACGTTTCGTTTTTGATGCAAGGATGTTAAATTCCTATCATTATTGAAAGCATCTATCTAAAAACGCAGTTTGGCCCCAAACCGTTGCTGTAGTGCAGAGTTATTACCAAATTACTAGTAATATGGACGCTCATGTGGATGAATTGTTTCTACGTCGTACAGACAAGAGCGGGCAATTTGGGTTTTAGCGTGACTATAGTACATCAAATCAATGGTAAAAACATCCTTCTGTAAGATTCTGCAAAAAAAATCAGAATTTTTGATTAACTGGCACTGTAGAGCAAAAAAATGCACAATAACTTTTGTATCTCTGGCTGCAGCCACCGCGGTGTGACATACGGCGCATCCCTCAACACGGAGAAAAGCGAGAGACGCGCGCGCGCTTTTGGTTTTCTCTGCCTCTCTGTCGTTTGCGAAAAAAGGAGAGGCAATCATGTCGTGGGGTGCAATAAATGGCGTCACTGCTACGCGCATCAATCCACTTTTTGTTAAACACAAAGACAAAAAACATCGTTTACAGACAGGTTTCCTTTTCTCGCAACCGTATGAGGAAGATTATCAGAAATGTTATGGCCGCCAATTTGCGAGTTAAAACTTAATTTAGCTTGTTATTGATGGGAAAAACTGCTAGGAACACAATGACTTGTGAATGAAATTGGTAGTGGCTGACCAAAAACGTTAATCCGGTACGCGGCGAAGAGCAAAAAGTTCTTTTTTTGGGATGTGTTTATATTATGAATAAAGCGCTATCAAACTGTGTCGAATTTGTAGCTAGACAACTTTAATACTATTATTCAAAGAATAATTACGCGTTAAAATGGTGTTCATTGGTTTAGCCTACATTATGCAGGCGGTGATCGGGTGAAAAATACATGAATTAACTTTGATTACGGTATCATGTGGGTAGATGAAAATAAAACCAGAAATTTTAACTTAAAAAACAACAAAAAAGTGATCTTAATTTGAGCGCTCACTATCGAAGCGACCAAATCTGGGCTAAGTCAATCCTTGGTTCGCCGATTGCAGAAACATTTGGCACTCCGACCTCGCCATCGTATAAACAATGTCGAAGGTTGGCCGTTCGAACCGTCTCAATAGTTTTCTAAACACTTTTTATGGTTGCAATTTGTCGGGCTGGCTTATGTTGTGATTCCAATCGAGTGAGCAAAACATGTGGGCGAAAAAAAACTAAACATAAAAAGTTCACCAAGTATAGAAAAAAATACGTATACTTTTAATGATAAATCGTAAATGGTGACTAAATACTGCTATTCTGCGCCTCAAAAAATACTGCAATCAAAAAAGATACAAAATTCCAAGGCTGTGCGGAAACATCGATGAAATAACTTGACCGACATAGACGTCAATACAAATTGGCAACAATTTCAGGAAAAATACATCAGGAACAGTCAAGGTTGTGAGGTCGATTCGAAGATGCACGTCTTGGAATACAATCAAATCGGACTCAAAAAATAGAGGAATGAAAAGCAATGCGTTAGGTCGATCATAAAATGCTAGACAGGTCGTTTGACCCTCGATCCAATGAGTCAGCGTGTGATCCGTGATCATTGCTGGCATTATTGGATCACAATGGATGGGAAAGGTGAAGGACACTTTTGTTAGCGGAAGTACAAGCGCGAATCGTAACCCATATGTTAAAGTTGCCGTTGAATGAGGCTAGTCGTTTGGAATCATGTCGTCGGAGGCTGGCGTGAATGTGCAAACGTACCGATTTGACGATGCGATGCGACATTTCGGAACACAAAAGAGGTCCAAAAAACTAACTAAACAACGGAAAGTACGGAGGAAGGGGTTGACTTGGCGGCATCTGGGCGCCGGCTGCGATCACACGGTGTGACGGCAAAAACGGGGGCCATAAAATTGTCAGGAGAGAGGCAAGACGCGCAAGGCCGGGGTCGAGGAAGAGGGTGACAGCGTCTTTGTTGTTTCACTTGTTACTGGCCGTATTTCACTTGGACGTGCTAAATTTAAACTAAAATCCAGTATCCATTTTGGCGCCACAGACATCATAAATAACCAAATTGTCGACTTAAATCTATGGTACTGTACGGTAGATGCAAACCCATGTTTATTCAAAAACACATTTCTCATCCCCCTCGACCGAAAGTACGTACTCATATTCAATAGGAGGTTCCACCTGGATGCATATTGTTTCACATCGTGCCCATACGTATTCAAGGTAGCTGCCGCTCAAGGGCAAAACCCGATTTTTCTTCTTTCACTTTTTTCGTGGAAGTCATTCCTTCTCAACTGTCGTCCGGATTGCCCTTCCGAAACGCCGACCGAAACCAGCGATGACAGAGTGCAAAAAAATTGAGGAAGGAAAAGACGAATTTCAAGTTGGACTCACAAGTCAGTAGCCACGTCAAACCTCTTCCACCTTCTCCCCCTCGCAGCAGGTTACACACAGTGTCAACGGATAAAAAAGTGGTATGAAAACGATTTAATGATGATTTTTATGCGATTACTGTGAGAAAACCGAATGAATTTTTCAAATTTCATTGCAAACGTACTCAAGGCTACCAATTAGTAAATTTAGAAAGCGCCATAAATCGAAACACATTAGAGCCAATGCAAAAGCGGATGCAAAAGGTGTAAATGCCACCATGACAACTAAGTAATCTGCATTTTGGAAGCTTAGCAACATAAAAAGTGAATGAATTTGACGATGGAAGTGGGATGTGCCCAAATTTGGACAGTATTTGTACCATCTGAACGTTGCTTTTTTGGATTGTTTTTGGCGTCGATGTGATGGCAGTGGCGCCGGAAATGTCGAGCACGTTCGGAGGTCAGATTAGTACTAAAGTCGCGGAAATGGCAGTTAATTCTAATGTACCGGAGCGGGTGAGTTTTTTGGTGATGTTCGATCACTGTTGTCGAGACGTAGAATAAAGGGGTCCTTGGCCGGAGGAGATTTATTGTGGTCTCATGGTGGGATGGACAAGTCAAGAAGACAAGTCCAGATAAGATGAAAGTTAACAATAGTCAATAACAAACATTTACATATACAGACAGTGAATAGTGCTATCAGGTGAGGGAGAACTAGGACAGAGAAACGATAGAGAGCGCCTCTGGCTGTGGGAAAGTGCGTTTGGGACGCGACTTGGGTGGTCTCGCTGATAACTCGCCATCGGTGGCGACACTGGGGGGCCTCGGGGCATGGTCGAGTAGATGTAGTCGAATCGTGGAGTCGGAACGGTTGATTTGATCAGGATCATGTCGTAGCGATGTGGTCGATGAAGTTGCATGTTGGTAGAGCTCGGGGTGAGTAGTTGTTGGGTCGGTCGATGTAGCCGATGGATGGATGGTCGCGTGGAAGGAACACTTCGATGGTGGAGAAGGGCCTTCGGGGGCCGCAGGGGGCATGGCAATCGGTGTGGTAGATGGCAGTGGTATGGTAGCAGTCAGTGGTGGTCGGTAGCAGTAGGTGGAATGATCATCGATGGTAGAGATGATTGAAGCTGTAGGGGTAAAAAGTTGAGCATATAGCTCGCTACCAGGCAGAGCTCCATCTTGAAGTTGCACAGATAGTTGTGAGACCGAAGGCAAAGTCCTATCCTGAACTTGCCCCGGATTTGGTGTAGCCAGACCGAGTTCAGACTTACAGAGTTGCTGATATCTGGCTTACACTTATCTCGGTTCCTCGCTCGCAGTGCGTGGACTGGACGAGAGTAGAGATGCGTGGACACAGCAGAATGTGTTTGACGCGAGATCCGTGTGTTTTCGATAAGAATTTCGAATTTTAGGACGGATTTGATAAAAAAAAGGGGGGAGATGCTTCGTTGAATCGCGCACGTGTCGATGCCAAAGGGACACGTGGGAGTAGGCTGCTGGATGAGCGCGCGTGTGCGCATCACGGGCTCGGGACGACTGGACGGACACCGAACGCACAACGCGAACGGGCCGGACTGCTGGACGGATAGACGAATGCACAACGCAAATCGTTTCCGGAGGAAATCTGCTCCTAGCTGGACTGGCCGAAGAGTCGCAAGAATTGCGATCGGGCCAGGAGGAGAACGGCTGCCTGCTTCGGGATCGGATGATGGTAGAGTCGATCGGCCGATGCACCATGTCGAGACGGAGAATAAAGGTATCCTTGGCCGGAGGAGATTTATTGTGGTCTCATGGTGGGATGGACAAGTCAAGAAGACAAGTCCAGATAAGATGAAAGTTAACAATAGTCAATAACAAACATTTACATATACAGACAGTGAATAGTGCTATCAGGTGAGGGAGAACTAGGACAGAGAAACGATAGAGAGCGCCTCTGGCTGTGGGAAAGTGCGTTTGGGACGCGACTTGGGTGGTCTCGCTGATAACTCGCCATCGGTGGCGACACTGTTTTTCATTTCAGGTATCGAAGTTGACGGCGGAATTGCCTGAATGGGTCCAACAGACCTCTCCGTTGCGGAAATTGAAAAATATGACAACTTCTGAATTAGCCATTTCAAATGTTTCGACAGAATCGACATTAGCGCCAAAAAAACTTATTGAAACAGTCAAAGAAAAAGCTTCAGTATTTGATACTCAACCAAGTTCGCCGAAGAAGCGTAAATTTTGCTGTTTCTAATGTTCAATGTTACCGATTTATGGTTTATACGAGTTATGTTAACATTTTGTACAGAAATAAATCTAAGATTTTGCAAAATAACCTTTCTAATCTGTCTCAAAACTGTCAACACACAATGCCCCCGACTTTAACAAGGGATCAATCTGTCAATTCGTAATGCTTTCGCCGCGCAATTTTGACTGGTCCCAGTCAAAAAAAGTGTCATACAAACAAAGGGCAGAGCTAATGTCAATCCCTTTGACCCGCAATTGACACCTTGCTCTATCGGCGATTTCTATAAAAGCCAAGTTCGTCGAGGCTATCGACACCTCATTGCATCAGTCTAGGCTTTCGGATCTATTGCAACTCTCTTCTGAGTGTCCGAATTGTTCCTACAGTTTCTGAATCTATTTCACAATGCAGTCCTTCTCCAAGATTACTGTGGTTTTGGCCGTCGTTTTGGGATTTGTGCAGTTTCTTCAGGCGGTGCCCATCGGACAGGTGGCGTATGCCAACTCGAACAAGGTGGCTGATGAAGTCGCGACTACTGAAGTGGCGGCGATTGATGCCGCTGTTGACACGCTTACTTCGACCGATGTTGCGAGCACTGATGAAACCCAGATCCGATTGAAGCGCTCATGTGGCGGTGGATGTGGATGTGGATGCGGATGCGGTTGCGGATGCTGCCAGCGCCAGTGCTGCTGTCGTACTTGCTGCTGCCGGACTTGCTGCTGTAAGACTACCTGCTGCCGATGCTGCAAGTGCTGCAAGCCGTAAGTTTCTGAACATTTCCATCTTGGATATGCTTATCTTATACCTTCAGATGCTGCTGCGGATGCGGTGGTGGCTGCGGAGGCGGTTGCTGCGGCGGTTGCGGCGGCTGTGGCGGATGCGGTGGTTGCGGATGCGGCGGTTGCGGTGGCTGCGGAGGTTGCTGTGGTGGATGCGGCGGTTGCGGTGGATGCTGCGGAGGTTGCGGTGGTTGCGGTGGTCGCAAGCGTCGTGCCATCCAAGCCCTCTCCCACCAGCTCATGACTGCCTCGACTTCGACCCCTGTCTACACCAACGCTCAGATCGACGCTCTCGGTCGCAGCTACGGCAACCTCGCTCTCGCTGATGCCGCCCTCAACTAAACCACTCCTCATTCCTTCCAAACTTAACTTATTACAAATTTATAACTTCAAATTTTTTATTTGAAATTTATTTATTGTGCACAAAGCTGCCACAGAGATGATGCCAAATGCCGGTTTCTTGAGAAGAATAAAGACGAAACATTGAAAAGAAACACGTTTATCCAATTAGACAAAGCATCAGAGATATGTAAAATACACAAAAACCATCGAAAATATCAAAACTGTACATTGGGGAAACCTAAACTTTCTGAATTCTCACAACATCACCCCATTTGATGTCATAATCTGAGAGTGTATGGCCGCGTTCGAGTTTTTTTCCTAAAAAAAGCATTGATTGTTAGTGGTTTATCAAAAAAAGTAATCCGATACCATTGAAAAAGAGCCCTTTGCCCTTCAATGTGCTCTCATTGATGGCCTTGCTGAATCCGACTTCATTCCAGATCATGTCTACCATATCGGAGGATCGGATGTACATCGGCATTGCAATGCCTTTTTCGTTCTAAAAACTTCAAAATTACATTAAAACGTTGTTAAAAAGACTCACTTTTACGAAAACGATCAATGTATCCGCAGCTGGCATTCTTATTCGCTGATATTAGTCAAAATTTCTGAAAAGGGATAACACTAAGAACGCAAAAGTCGAAAGTATTGCCAATTATCCCCACGCATACCCCCAAACTCCGACGATCTTTGTATGAAACAGCCAAACTGTTTCAAAAAAACCAAAGAACCCTTTTAAACGCAACGATTCTAACGGCAATATATTATGATAAGGAGACAACCATCGATCATTGCACGTTTTCAGTCGGAACAGTCGGTTCAATCGTGATTGCGCTTCGCAAGAACGTGACAAAAGCACGCACACGCCAAAACGACAAGAACCACCCTGCTTGTTCATTGAAAAAAAGGTCGTGTATCAGTAGGGCAGGGGTTGCTTGATAATGTTTACACTCAAATTTTTGCCCTACTGGACATTTGAAATGGCTGAAGCACCCTCAGAGAGCAGTCAGTTTTGAAGCAGGCTTTGACTAAAGATTGTTCTAACCTGAAGGTTAGGTCTAAATATGGGCATGGTGTGTATTTGCAATGCGGAATTTAGAAATTTAGGCTTGGCACTTGAGAAAATGGTGAATTTTAATGTTTGCTGGTCAGTGAGAGGGGTGAATGGCACGGAAACGTCATAGTTTCAAGATGAGTTGAAATTCAGAATGAAAAGCATGATAAAATCGTCCATTTATGTAAGCAGAAGTCTATTGGAAAAATTGTTTTGATCTTATTACGTGGCAACGCCGACGACCTCCAATCAACGGTCTTTCCCCACATAAGTCGAGCCACGCGATACCACACCACATCAAAAACGTGTTGACAGTTTGGTTCCCTTTTAAATGTATAGGCACTGATAAAACCGCAAATACAGATAAGGCCAGAGAACATGTAGGGTTTAGTCTCGCCCTTCCATGCACCCCTCGAATCGCGTTCAATTTTATCAAACTGTCGAAGTCGCATGTTTTCACGGATACCAAGACCAATGTAAGCGTACCTATAGTAAATAAAAGTACACAAGCGTAAACATGTTGTTTTTCCACGATCGCACGTTTGCTTTTCTTTGTTTGTTTTTTCATTTCACAACAGGGATGCGTTCCAACAACATTGACAGCTTGAAAAAAACTGCAAGGCGGTTTTCGCCCAAAATTGCGTCAACGTAGTCATCATTGTTATCCTCGAGGACAAGCTTTAGAAAATCCCGAAGCTCTTGAAGTTTCACGTTTTGATCGGAGTGGGCGGCGAGGGTTTGCATTCGGAGGGCCTGAAAGTGACAATCTTATTGCATTTAAAGCTAATAAAAAGATCGAAATGACTTACAGATTCCTTTTTCAAGTCAATCTTAGCCGATGTCAAAGCGTCCGAAACTATCCTCAAGCTTGTTTTCAGTTCCAAATTTTCTGCTCGCATGGCATTGGCGTTTTCGTTGTGCCGTGCCAGGTCTTTTAAACGGAGCTTTTCACTGTCTTCGAGGTGTTTCTTGCTTTCACGGAGAAGTTTATCAGTCTAAATACTGCCATAATGACATTTAGAAATTTGAGCAGTCTTCCAACCTGTTGTTTTGCTTTCTGCAAGTGCTCTTCTAATCGTTTCTTGTCATGCTCATGGACGGCAATAGTCTTCTGTGCTCGGGCAAGATCTTCTATAGTTTCTTTCGCTTTGAGGCGAGTTTCGGCCAAATTTCGTTGTTCTTCTTCGATTTTTGAGTTTAACTTTTTCATTATCTAAAAACATAATTTTACCGAATTTCATTTGAAACGTGTTCCAGAACTTACAGCATTGTTTGCTTCAACTTGGACAGCATTTTGAAGTTTCAATTCCTTTGATATTTTAGCGATTTCTGATTGGAACTCTTTTTGAACTTCGTCACGGACTCTGTAACACTGACATTCATGCTTTGTTAATAGAAATTCGAAAACTTGCTTTTGCTCAGTCACCAAAGCAATTTCCCGCTCCCGTAGCTCCCTCTTATTAATTTTTTCATCCCGAAGGGCAACAGCCTGCCGCAAGTCATCAATTGTTTTGCGCATTTCCGCAAGTTCAAGTTCCATCTGTTGTTGGTTGCCAATTTGGGTCACTGTAAACACACCAATCAGCTAATTAGATACGCTCTACTCATTTTTTGAAATATGTGAGTATCTAAAATGTAAAATGTAAACTGTGGTCCGAACTATAAACGTCGGACGTCAGTCGAAAACGACTGAGCTGAGGCGTTCACGCGTTCGCGGCGAGACCCTGTATCATTGGACGTTCTCGTTTTGACCTTCACGCATTCCGCCTGCGCGTAAAGCCCGATCGGGTCCGAATGGCTTCGAGTTTTGGCTTGAACGCGTCCATTGAGCTGCGCGCTGACTTAGTAAATGCAAGGCGTTCCGGGCGAATCCGCGACCCATTCTGCTGACTTCAGCATTGTTTTAGCCTCGCTTTACATGGAAAAGATGCTTGATGAGTCACTGATAAGACCAGAAAGAATTAGAAAGCAAAAAAACATCGGAAAAGAGATTATTTTTGACAGAAATTGGACCAAGCTGGAAAGCCCTCATATTCATTCCATGTATCACTTTTTTGCCCTTCCTACTTTGCTGTCGCAAATATACGCCTACGGCAATGATAAAACAAGCTAACTATGGTAAATTTATAGCGATTTCATCTATATATCCGCCCGGAACGCCTTGCATTTACTAAGTCAGCGCGCAGCTCAATGGACGCGTTCAAGCCAAAACTCGAAGCCATTCGGACCCGATCGGGCTTTACGCGCAGGCGGAATGCGTGAAGGTCAAAACGAGAACGTCCAATGATACAGGGTCTCGCCGCGAACGCGTGAACGCCTCAGCTCAGTCGTTTTCGACTGACGTCCGACGTTTATAGTTCGGACCACAGCCAGTTCGCAGCCCTCAACATTTCGGCGATACGACAGCTCGGTCGCGAAACTCTGGCCGTCGACATCCCACCCTGACAATATCGCGCGCGATCCCTCTGCCGCCGTCGATAAAGCTTCCATTGCTTGCGCCGACTTTTTTTTCGCCGATACCAACCGAGCCAGCGAAGTTTTTGCCGAGTTTTGTCCGCCGCTGCCATTTCAGCCGCGTCAAGAAAGGCCCTGTGCCCCTTGTAAAATCGACGCAAACATCGCCGGCAGAGCGGCAAATGGCAATTCAGCGCCGTCGACAACTTCGCCGGTCGTTTTTTGACGGCCGGCAGCGCAGCCAGCGATTTCGCAGTCCCCGACTTTCGGCGCTACGACAGTTAAACCGCGAAACTTTGGCCGCCGACCACAGCCTGACAATATCGCGTGCGACAACCGCGCCCTTGTCAACAGAGCCAATATTGCTTGCGCCGTTTGATTTCAGCCGATACAAACCGAACCGGCGAAGTTTTTGCAAGTTTTTGTTCGCGCAGCCTTTGCAACCGCGTCAAAAAACCCTCGTGTCCCTTGTAAAATCGTCGCAAACATCGCCAGCAGAACGACAAAAATGATCATTTTGCGCCACCGACAACTTCGCCAGTTCTTTTTGGTCGCCGATAAACCATACCACGACTTCGCAGCCAACCATTCTTCTCACCGTAACCGTCGCGGGCGACAAATCCCACTCAGGCGATGTTGTTTGTCCCGATTTTTTTCCGCTTCCGAACTCGTTTGGACGGTTTATCGCAGGGGTTGTGGGGTCGGCGTCTAAAGTTTCGCGGCGACAGATTCGTCGTACCGCTGAAAGTGGTTTCCTTGATTTTCGTTTTGCCTTTGTCGTGATTTTTGGGGCCAACCTAGAAATTGTTTCTATGAAAAAGACGACTTCCGCTGTTCACTGCATTTTGGACTTTTCTTAAAACTGGTAACCATATGTACGGAAAATGCCATTGAATGTATTTTCACTAATTCAAAAACTGACAAGTACGCATCCAAAAACGCCCGCATCTTCCATTTCGCGTCAGCCCATGGCCGTCGGCCACGAGCCTCCACACAGCCCCCAAACATCGAAACCCGTATTTCCCGCGCATTTCGCGATCGTTCGTTCCCTCGGCGGTGTGTCGTCTTTTGCGTGTCCGCCTCCGTCGCTATCGTTCTGACCATCATTTCCCGCCTTTTCGTCGCTCCTCGTTTGGCAGTCCTCCGGCAGTTCCGATCCAGTCCCGTCAAAATGGTAAGTGCTTTGCTTGCGTTTGCTTGACTCTTTTCCAAACTGAACTTTCCAGGCCGCTCTTCCACTGCTTTCACCCACCAAGCGCATTTTCAACGCCAACACCAACAATGAAAACGTCCCAAAAGAAGCCTTCGACGATGAAAACAGCCTCGGCCCACTGTCCGTGTCCTTGCCACCGAAATCTCCTCGATACGTCTCGCCCAATACGGATGAAATGCAATATTTGAATCTCATTTCGGACATCCTCGCCAACGGCACTGAGAAGGGCGACCGCACAGGAACTGGGACCATTAGCAAGTTTGGTGTTATGATGAAGTTTAATCTTGCCAACAGTGAGTTTTTGGGTATATTTTAAACTGGTTGGTGTTCACCGCAAACATTTTCAGACACCATGCCCCTGCTCACGACGAAGCGCACTTTCTGGAAGGGCATCGTCGAGGAACTGCTGTGGTTCTTGTCCGGAAGCACTGATGCGAAGAAGCTCAACGAGAAAGGCGTCAAGATTTGGGATGGAAATGGCAGCCGTGCCTTCCTGGACAACCTTGGCTTCACTGATCGTCGCGAGGGCGACCTTGGCCCAGTTTACGGTTTCCAATGGCGTCATTTCGGAGCTGAATACCGTGGCCCCGACGCCGAATACGGCCCCAACGATGGTGTCGATCAGATCGCCAAGCTCATCCATGACATCAAAACCGACCCCAATTCCCGTCGGCTGGTCCTGACCGCCTGGAATCCGGCTGCTATCCCCCAAATGGCCCTTCCCCCATGCCACATGCAAGTCGTCTTCGGTGTCAGTGACGGCAAACTCGATGCCATGATGACCCAACGATCTGGTGATGTGGTAAGTATTATATATCTTTTAAACTGTTTCGGACGGTATATCGTTCATTTCAGGGTCTCGGAATCCCATTCAACATCGCTTCCTACTCCCTGTTAACCCACATGATTGCCCATGTCACTGGCCTGAAGGCCGGAACCTTCACACATGTCATCGCTGATGCCCACATCTACAAGAACCACGTCGAAGAGCTGAAGATCCAGCTGGAGCGTGAGCCGCGACTATTCCCGACCATCAAATTCGTCGGCGACATCAAATCCATCGATGACTTCACTTCCGAAAACATTGTCCTCGAGGGTTACAACCCCCATCCTATAATCAAAATGCCCATGGCTGTTTGAAACTTTGATATTTAAATTTGTGAATGTTTTGTATTCTTTTGACCATTTGAACACATTGTTTGTATATCTTTTGCCATAAACTGAAACTATCTTGGTTTTTGACTATTACAGTATCCTAGATGGGCTGGGCCGATAGCAGCAATGTTAGGTTTTTGGTCATTTTTTTGCCAAGTTCGATCGTAATCGTCACTCAAAGTTGTTTACAAAACTTTATCATAGACAAAATCAATCTACTTTTCGATTAAAAAACTGTCAAATGAAATTTCTTCTTCTACGATTCTGTCAAAACACACATCAGTCTTATTACGCTAACAAACAAGTGTAAATCAAGGCACAAAAACATCAATCTTTGAGAGAATTCCGAAAAACAAAAACTAAATGCGTTAATGAAAGTTGAAGATCGGTAAACGGCAGACTTATTTAACTTTGGTCAAAACATCAAAACATAGCAAATAAAATAAACTGAATAGAAAAGGCTTAATCACAAAACCAACAAGACAACCTTCGCGGCCAACAAGCCGACCAACAGACTCAAAAGGGTTTGCATTGAGTTGCTAGCGGCGCCATCGGTCGCTGCTTCGGCGGTGCCTTCCTCGGCTGCTTCGCCATCGGCGGTTGTTGGCGGGATTTCAATGTCTTCAACGGATTCCGAAGATGAATCGTCGTCCTTCTCGGCGGGCTTGTCAGCTTCTTCATCGACCTTGGCAGGGAGGATCTCGTCATCGTGTTCGGCGAATTCGGCCTCATTCAAGGATTGACCGGCCTTGGCATCGGAATCCTGGGCGACGGAGCAGAAGGCACCAGTAAAGCCGTCCTTGCAGGCACACTTGCCACAGGCGCACTTGCCATTGTCGGAGCAGATTTTCTAAAAAGCATCATAATAAAAACTGAGGTATTGATCGTGGGTAATCCTACTCCATTTTCGCGGCACGGTGCCTCATCCGACGAGCATCCACACTCGGGTCCTGTGAATCCGTCTTCACATTTGCATTGGCCACAATCGCAGACGCCACGTCCAGAGCAGAGACGTCCGGAAGTATCCTTAGGGCATGCAGTCGAGTCGCATTCGCAATATTTGCCCTGGATCTGAAAGCCCTTCTGTGGCACTTTTAACCGTGGTGAATCGAGCTCCGGGTGTGATAACTTTCATTTTTTACTCCACGTGGGAGAAGAGACAGACGTAAGACGTGTAAACAGTTGAGAAACTTACATAATTAGCATTGCACTTGCATTTGCCGCATTCACACGTGCCTTTGCCGTTGCAGGGAACTTGATCGGGTGAGCTGTAATGCAGGGCAATTTATTATGAGCTTTTTTGTTCGACAGGAATTTTGGAATTTATGGGGCATTGTGTTTGCGAAAAACATCCGATGACAAGACAAATGAGTCTTTTTGTCTTTTGTTTAGAGGTTAAGAACAAAGTAATTTGTCTATTTTGTTGACGTGGTGAGATGGAAATGGTTTTTGGGGATACAGAAAAACTGAAGCAATCTCTTTAAGAATTCATTTTTTGCAAGATTCGATGAAACACTACTTTTGTTCCTGATTGTATGTGGAAACTGATTGATCACACCAATAGCGCAAAGACTTACGTTTTGCACTTGTTATCCAACTCTTCCGGGCTGCTGACGCCGTATTTAGCCAGATCGCATTCACACTTGCGTCCACCGAAGCCCTTTTCGCAACTGCATTGACCGCAGACCAAAGTACCGGCGGCGTTGCAGGCGTAATCGTTTCGGCGCTTAATTTATATTTGATTAAAAAAAACTGAATGTTGTGGCTTTGTGATACCTGATTCTGGACCTTCTCACATTCACAAGCACACAACGGAGTCACATACAGGGCCGACACCATGTTGTAGCCGTAGACGCCGATGCTGGCCGCAAGACTGCCACCGGCTTTGCATTCATTGAGGGTGACATTGGCATAGAACTTGATTATATCGCCTTCCTTGATGCCATGGCAAATGTTTCCGACGACAGTCTTGCCCTTGCAGTCAATCTCGAACTTGACTCCAAGGCCAATGCTTTGCACATCGGAGGTTTGGATGGAGAAATCGCGGACTTCGACGGCGGGCTTCAGGTGCTTGTAGGTAAATTCGACGCGGAGGACGTCTCCTGAAATTGGATTTCTTGAAACTGTTTGGAATTACTAAATTTGTTTAGTAAAAACTATTAAAATTTTGATCTTTTTATTATTTAGCTACAACATCTTTCTTTGTTTTGGCTAACCTCTCAATGTGCCATTAAGCCAGTTTTATAACCCTCATTAAAGCGAGCTTTGACCCCTGATGACCGGAATTCTCGGACAGCAGCAAAAACTCGTAAATGTCGCTTCTTTGACATACCGCCGGTTTGAAACAAATGTCTTTGTTGCGGTTTTAACGATGGCCGCCTCGTAAAAAGGCTGCCAAGACCCAATGTTTATTTTACATTAGTGATGTCAGTTCAAAATTTAAACTGACCAAAAAATGTTCGTTAAAGTTATGAAAGTTTTGTTTTTTGATAAACTGATATGACATGGTGAACTAACCTGGCTTCAGCTTCAAAAACGCTTGCTGCGGCTCAATTTGAACCTTCAAATTGGATTGAGGGTGGATAAAGTCGAGCGGAAAGTTCTGAAAACTCATTAAAAAATTATTATTTATCTGCGCCGATGTTGTCAAAGTAAAGGTCATACGTGCTGGGTCGGAATGTTGAGGGCGCTGGCACCGGCATTTGCGGCCGCTGATGGGCAGGTTCGTTCGAAAGCAGTTTTGTGGTCACATCGGGGCACTTTGAGGTCCTACAATAAGGGTAATGAAAACTGGTTTCAACAAAAGTGATGTGAATCTTACAGTATCCGAGCACCAAACACAATCAGGATGCTGTTTGACGCAGAGGCCACAGCTCTTCAGGCCTTCCACTGATTGGCACTTTTTGCGGATTTCTTCAACATTTTCAGCGGTAATTGAAGAAATAAGGAGGGTTGTTGCTAAAAATATCATTAATGTATCCAAAAACTGTCACTTATGTATTGTCGTAGTCAACTTACTCAAAGCTATCAAGACACAATGCCTAAACGGAGCCATCATGTTTACCGTCGACTGAAACTGAATCGAACCTAAGATACAAGTCCACGTCTTCACGCTTTAAGTTAGCCGATTTCGAGGTAAAAAACTTCTGCATAAAACGCAACAGATCATGCCACATCAAGCTTTTGGGGCCAGCTGTGGGGGTGGAGAGAATGAACGCTTCAGTTTTACACTTGGCACAGGCAGACTTACGACGGGGATAAAAAACATTTGGAAGGCACAATTTGAGCAATTTCAATTTCAAAAAACTGCTTGAATCCATTTATCATAGCCGCCTCGGGGCAAAGGATGCGAAATGTGTTGCTTGTTTCACCGATATTGCACCTCCCGCTTCCCTCCTCGCGAGTAGGTACGTATCTACATGCGGTGATGTTTTACACACGGAAAACATCGACATTGGCATTATATTGGGGACAGCTAGGCATTAACTCAGTGGCGTTTGAAAAGGATGGAGGGAGAGAGTGATCGGCGCCAGAGGGACCGAAGGAAGGGTGAGTCGGGGATACGTATTCAGTGCCACCTGCCTTTGGGGGAAAGGGACTGTGGTACATGGGGAAGGGAAGGTGGATGCCGGCAATGCGGATGTTAGAAAAAACTGAACAATTATTAGCAGTTGGAGAGTTGAAAAGAATCAAAATGTCGATGACAGATAGATCAAAAGCGCGAATAAAAAGAATATTCTTTAATGGTAACAGATGCAGACTAGACGGATGCCCTTTCAACTTTCTGATGCCCATCTTCCTAGACAACTGTGGCACCTAATTGCACTTCAAAAACTGTATCGCTGGCAATAACCATTTTCATAAACTGACAGCCCTAACAACGACTTTAACAAAATACTAAATGCCTACTAATGAGTATGCAGCAAAAAAGTAACTTTGTAAGTGTCAAGAAGTGTCCAGTCAAACAGGTGACTTTGTTTTTTTACTTTTTAGCTGCTCGGACTTGAGCTAACTAACATCCGGTCGGCACTGCGGTCACAAATCCGTCACGGATGCTGGCGATCGCACTTGGCACGCTGCAAAAACATTCGTTCTAAATAAAAAAAGGTGACATGTCTCCGGCTACTTTGCCCGATGCCAGGGTATCGGTTTGCACGATCAGCTAATGTTAGCATGTTTTGAAAGGCGATACACAAATGTATCCATACAGACGGCATTTTGTGAATCTCAAAAAAAGTAAAAACTGAATTTCGTGGAACCGTTGTCACTAACATTGTTGTGTTATCATTAATAAACTGATTGGATTCTAATACTATATGCTTTCAACGTTAGCAATACCCACAAGTCAGCCAAAAAAAGCCACAATTCAACAACAATCAACAAACAAGCGAATGAAAAAACATGCCACTGACAGCAACAGTGGCTTGTTCGATCAAAAAAGCAGGCAAAAAAGCAAAACCATACGAAAAAAAGACGAGGGATTAAGCTAATGCTCAATCAAGTCGGGAGTGTGTACGATCAACCCGCAGGCAGCAAGTCCGTCACTCATCGCTCAAAAAGTGCGGCGTAGGCAGGGGTCACCAGGAGCCCCGAGGCGGGATGGGCGCCTGTTGGGCCATCGCAATCGCGACACTGGCCCTTCCTTGCTTGTGGCAGTCGAGATGCAGGCCTCCGAGAAAACGACTGAATGCAAATCGCTTATGGAAGAAAGGGTGCCATTGAACGGCCGACGGTTGCTAAATGAACACAGTGGGCCAAATTAGTGAATACCGACTATTTCCATTTGACAAGCCTGTTAGCAAGCAAATTCGACGGCGATAATGCAAGTATGAGCGTGGTCGAAAGTCAGAAGCCGGAACGAGTCATAACTGGTGAAAACAACATTGTTCACGGTCCTGAAGAAGCCGCCGAGGCCGGTCTTCTTGATCGATGCTTCGGAGATTGTCGCTTTAACGGCCAGGGGGAGAATCAGGGTCAGAGCCTCAGGCAATGGACAGCCGAATCGAGAGGGAAGCGCAGAAAGAAGGCGTGAAAATCGCTGCAGGCAACGTTGCACGCACTAGGCGCGCGCCGCTCCAAGTCTCAAATCTGCTTTATTTCAATGCTAACATCCATAGTTTGCTTCTTCGCACCA
>KB454949.1:41861-57878 GCA_000341325.1 Panagrellus redivivus
TTACCCATGAGTAAGTTTTCACTGCGCATTTTCTCCAATTCGACATTCAAATTATTGGCCTCTTCGCGGGATAGTCGATGGGCTTCGATGAGTCGTTCTTCCAAATGGCGTCGACTGACATCAAGGGCTTCTTCGAGGCGGTTGATTTCGTCATCTTGGAGTTGTATGGTTCTTTTGCAGTAGATAAGGACATCTTTGAATTCTCGACTGTTGATGGAGAGCTCGTTTTGGAGGATTTGTTTTTCATTTTCGAGCTTTTGGAGGGGAGATTTCTGAAAAGCGAGATTTTAGGTTGGTGTTATGGGGTATTAAATGGCATCTTACGTCAATTAGGTCACTTTGAGTAAACGAAAATGATATTTTTTGGGTTGGCGACGACATATTGGACCGTTGGACAGCTTGAAATTCCGTAAAATGGAGATACTAACGGCAAAATGTAAGAACGGCAAGCTAACAACATCGTGTGCATGCTTCATTGCACATTAGCCTTCACTTTTTTTAAAACACAACAGCATTTCTTACGTTGTCTGAGTCAATAAAGCATGAAAAGTCTGCATTGTATCAAAATACATTCAAAACGGCTTTACTTTGAACGTTGAATTGACAAGTGATACAATCAGAACGTTGACCCGAGTCACATTGTTTTACACTTCGTATTGTAAAGTCTGACTCTTTTCTTCGGCGATCATTGTCTTTGTCAATCCACCGCTGATTGACGATCACTTTCATGTGCGCACATCGTATTACCAAGTCATCACACAGCCGTCTCAAAACACATTACATTGTACGCCGAATGCATGGCGTAGGAGGAATCAAGTTTCTGGGTTGCGTTAAGGCAATCGACATGATCAAACACCTTTGTAAACTTCCGCAACCCCAAGACTATATAAAGCAAACCGTTTTTGGGTTTTCATTTTGTGTATCAAACCTTATTGTATACATTTGATTGTCACTTGATTGTGGTTCGTTGGCCTACATAGATTGCGTGATGCGACACAGCAGCCTTCTCTTATTGGCGCTGTTTGGAGCCGTCCTAGTGTCCCAGATATCGGCACAATGGGGCCCGTTCTGGGGTGGCCCTGGCTTTGGAGGACCCTGGGGTAGAGGTGGCTTCGGTGGCATGCGAGGCGGCTGGGGCGGTGGTCCTGGTGGTGGCTGGGGCGGTGGCCGTGGTGGTGGATTCGGCGGCGGTCCTGGCGGCGGCTGGGGTGGTGGCCCCGGTGGCGGCCGTGGAGGAGGCGGATTCGGTGGCGGCCCGGGTGGTGGCTGGGGAGGAGGCCCCGGTGGCGGCGGAGGTGGTCAAGGTGGCGGCGGAGGCCAAGGCGGCGGTGGTGGCGGCCGTGGAGGCGGCGGCGGTGGCCAAGGAGGCGGTGGTGGCGGACGTGGTGGCGGAGGTGGTGGACGTGGCGGTGGCGGTGGAGGCCGTGGAGGTTAACCACCAACTTCAAACTACTGAAACTGTCTTCCTGTCGTTTTATAACCATAACTATTGTGATCTCGCTATTCCGACTCAATGCCACTTAATAAAATTGACATTTTTACAGTTTTATATTTGCAATTGCCTTTTACAGTCATAGTGAACACCAAAATCCGCCGTCTTTAGAGTCATTGACTCTAATTTGTGTGAATATGACTAATACAACGGAAAGAACTTTATTGTACGGGCGTCACTATGCCTAATGATCTGATAACATGAACTTAATTTTAATCGTAGTCGAAAAAATAAATAACCAACTAAATAAAAAGATAACAGCTATTCTCAAGCAAGTACCCTCGCATTATCATTCCTTTGAAATAATACCAATTTTTGTAATTGTTTTGGGTTAGCTGTAAAATGACGCCGTTGGAGTCAAATTTATTAGTTTTACTTTCGCATTTGTACATTATTCCAACCTATGTTTTGTACTTTCTATTGTTGTATCATTTGTTTATCGCAGAAAACAAACACAATTTTAAATCAGTTTTCTTTAAACTTTATGGGATCCAATGTACAGCTTCATTTATTGGTAGTATTACTTTGTACTTCATCACACGGTTACCAACGGCACCATTGACGATACCATTACTCTTATCGCTGCCGAGAACTGGCTTTTTCCCTCCACTTATACTCTGTATTGGAGTCTCTGCGAATGTGGCAATTTTCATCTGTGAAGTTACAATTAGCTTCAACCGAGCTTCAGCCATGTTTTTTGGGGCTAGGTATACCAAAATTTGGTCCTATTTAATAAAATGGGTTTGTCTATTAATTGCTGTGTTGTGTGCTTTGCTAACCTGCAACTTCTGGTTTCAAAATGTCACCATCGACTATTTGGATCCTGCCCATCCGGAACTTGGTATTGGTTGGCGGAAGAGAAATCCGGAGCGAGTGAGATGGATTTCCAGCGTGTTATGGCTATTTATTCTTTCTGTCATCACCACTGTTGTGAGCTTGTTTTGGAATATGTACACGTTCGTGAAAATCATCAAACTAAAGAAGAGTGCCATGCAATCAAAAATTGATCGCAAAACAATACAAAGGTTTTTATTTTCTTTCTATTCTTCTATTGTACAAGTTGGATTGACAACTTATCTGGTGAGTGACGTCGTATTTGCTAATCTTTTTTAGGTTCAAAATTTTAAGATTATTGCCAAGTTTACAAACGACTTACGACAAAGCCCTATTCACTACGTGGTAATGGATGTCCTTTATTTTGCAGTCCCATGGATTTTTCTTTTTACTCAGAAAGATGTTCAACTTGCGGTTCAACACACGTTAACTAAGATGGGTAAAAATAAGAAAAATCGGGTGTTTGTTGTCTCAAGTAATCAGCAAAATTAAGATGCTGTCACGTCTTAATTTTGCTGATTATCAAATATAGTAAACGTTCCAATGTTGGAAAAAACTGATTTTTGACTATTAATAACCATAACTATTATGATCTCGCTGTTAAGATTTAATGCTACTCAATAAAAAAAACTGATTATTTTGCAGTTTTGCATTTGCGATTGTATAATTTCGGCCATAATGATCACATGCGTCATTGTCTAGTGACCTAATAACATTCACTTAACCGATAGTAAAAATGGATAACCATTTAAGTAAAAAGACAACTGCTATTTTCATGAAAGTACTCTCCCATTGTTATTCTAAATACATCTAAATTGACTGACGATACCATTACTATTATCATTGCCAAGAACTGGAATTTTCCTCAAGATACCAATACATAATTCTGTTTATGTTTCTGTTAAATCTGTTTTGATCACTTGTAAAAAATAAATTTGGTAAACAAAATCTATGAGGCTTGTTTATTTAGTTTGATAAGGATAAATTGTTTTTATAAACAAACTGTTGGACGATGCCAGTATAAGAAAAATTTTCCCGAATTACTTCTAATCATTTTGTTCCTTTGCTGAAAAGTTGTAAAATTTAAGGCAAAATGCATTTGTCTGGTCTTATTTTGTTTGGTTTAGTTTTGTCATTAATACATTTGCCCGTTCTCTCAACGGGATCCAATGGTGGCGGTTCCGGCGGACATGGAGGTGGCTCGAATGGTCATGGAGGCGGTTCAGGTGGTCACGATGGAGGTTCTAACGGTCATGGAAGTGCACCAGGCGGGCAACATGGTGGATCTGCAAATCAGCAAGGCGGTCATGCTGGGTCTGGAAGCCAACAGGGCGGTGCCCACAACAATCAAGGAGGTCATCAGAGTGGCCTTGGTGGTTCACAGGGTGGTCAAAGTACACATGGTAGTAAGAACAATGCCGCTGGTGGCCACCAAAATGCTGCGAATGGTCATGGAAGTCAAAATGCCCCCAGCAACAGCCATGATTCTCATCAAAATGCACCAGGTAATCACCATGAAGGGCATCCAAATGCACCGAGTAATCATCAGAATGGTCCTCAGCAACAGAGTGCTCCAAATGGACATCAAAACAATCCCAATAACGCAAATGGTCCGCACGTAAGTCACGACAAAGGCACTGCTCCTGATGGAAAGCAATCGAATACCCAAGTTAAAAGCGATGGGAAAGATTCTGGCAAGAAAGATTCTTCAAAGAATCACGATTCTTCAATAAATCATGATTCCAAAAATGATGCTCCCGAATCGCAGCAGTCAGACAACCCCAGTAAAACAAATGCCAAAGACCCTGCCGGTCAGAATGCTCCGAAGAATCAACAAACTAATAAAGATGGAAAGAAGGGTGCTGAAAAAGCCGGCGAAACGAAAACCGGCAAACAAAAGGACAATACTGATGACAACAACAGCATCAAAGACGAAGTGCTTCACGATATTGGCGAAGTTATCGGCGGAGTTCTCAGTAATGGAGGGCGAGGTGGTCGTGGCGGAGGTCGTGGCGGTGGCAGTGGTCGTGGTTAATATACAGTACTGACATTTACCACAATGCTTTATAATGCTATGATCTTGTAAACTTCATCTTAAATAAACTTTTGTAAAAAAACTGTGGCAAGTTGTAAAAGTGACTTTGTGGTTTCATTGGGGGTTTGCTCAATAAAAAATGGAAAGAGCATAATAGATTAGGTGCTGCTCCTATTTCCTGAACTCGAAAAAGATTCACTTGTCTGAACGCAATTGATTTATTAGTGATACTGAACCAACAAAGCAGCGTCGTCTTTGCAATGTCATGGCCAACTTGCGTTGTGAGTCTTCTCAGAAAGGGTTCTAAAACACAACCTTCTTATGAATTGTGCAGAGAAGTTTTAGAACAATTCAGAGTAGCTGTCACGTAGCCTTGAACAAAAGGTTGATGACAAGTGCAAAGGGTTATATAAAGTCTACAATTTTTTCTTCCTTGTTGCATTTGTCACTATCAGTGTTTGAAGTAGTTCCACCATGCGTAAATGTAGTATTTTGTTGTTGGTATTGACCGTAGTAACGCTGGTATTTGAAATCTCTGCTCAATGGGGTCCTCCTCCACGTGGCGGATTTGGCGGAGGTCCGGGTGGCTTCAATGGCGGTTTTAACAATGGCCCTGGCGGATTTGGAGGAGGACCTGGTGGTCGAGGCGGTAACGGCGGCTTTGGCAATCAAGGTGGATTCGGTGGTGGACCCGGCGGTCGTGGTGGCCAACAAGGTGGACGTGGCGGTCAACAAGGAGGCGGACCTGGTAGTCAGCAAGGTGGCCGTGGAGGTGCCGGAGGCCAGCAAGGAGGTCCAGGTGGCCAACAAGGTGGACGCGGTGGCGGTCCTGGAGGCGCCGGTGGCCAACAAGGTGGACGTGGTGGTGGCCAGGGTGGACCCGGAGGCGCCGGTGGCCAACAGGGCGGACGCGGAGGTGGCCAAGGTGGCCCCGGAGGCGCTGGCGGAAACCGTGGCGGCCCCCAACAAGGCGGACTTGGTGGACGTGGCGGTCTTCAGGGTGGACTTGGCTCTCCGCAAGCTCTGGGCGGATTCCTCGGTGGCCTAGCTGCCGGTTTGGCATCACGCGGTTGAAAACTTACTCAATTATAACTATGACTACCCCTTATGTGTACATCAAATAAAACTGATTCATGATAAAAACTGCTTATTTGGCGAAACAAAGCCCCGAATCAGTCAGTATTCAACGATCACTACCCACGTCTTTGTATCAGAAACGACCCAGTCATTTCGCCTTTTTGATTGATCGGTCCCAATGAACCGATTGAATCACAATCAAGTTCAAGAGAATAGGGTATTCATGAACGTTAAGGGTCTCACGCGATCGGAAAAAACACGTAAAGATGGTTCTGTTGATCTTCACCCGGAAGTTCACCGAGAAGAAGTGTATATAAACAAATCTATTTGCGCAGGTTCAGTAAGTTCAGTTCAGAATGCATCAGAGCAGTTTTGTCGTATTGACGCTGGCAAGTGTTGTCTTCGTGAGCCAGGTATCTGCCCAGTGGGGTGGTGGCCCCGGTGGTGGATTCGGAGGTGGACAAGGTGGCGGCTTCGGCGGCGGCCCTGGCGGTGGATTCGGAGGCCAGCAGGGTGGATTCGGTGGCGGACCCGGTGGCGGATTCGGAGGCCAACAAGGAGGTTTCGGCGGTCAACAAGGCGGTTTCGGTGGTCAGCAGGGCGGTTTCGGCGGTCCCGGCGGCGGGGGTGGCCGAGGAGGCTTCGGTGGTCAACAAGGCGGTTTCGGTGGCCAGCAAGGCGGATTCGGTGGCCAACAAGGCGGCTTCGGCGGACGCGGAGGCCGTGGTGGCGGTTTCGGCGGTCAGCAGGGTGGTTTCGGTGGCCGTGGAGGCGGTGGCGGTTTCGGCGAAATCATCCGTGAACTCGAAGGTTGATCACCGACCCTTTTACACTGGCTTTATTTACTTTCAACTTGTTTGCAATTTCTCATGTCCCCATGCCGTTTTCCAATAAAATTGATAAACTGATAACTGATCATCTTATCTATAATCACCTCCGCCACGGTGGCTACATCGCACTGTCGAGCATAACACAAAGCAAACTAACGATCATCGTATTCACACGTTTTCTCGAAAGTTGGCCTTTATGAGATAGGCATTGATCGGGGAAAAGGTTAAAAATGAGCAATGCTGCTCTTCACCGTGACGTGTTTAAAACAATACACATTCGCTTGCATTCGACGAAAGCTATTTTCGTCGGTGTTATATTTCTTATTTTTTTACTTTTTTACTATTGACAGCATGGTACTTGAAAATTATTGTGAAATATACAATAGTTTAGTTTGACATCCCATCTTAAACATCATTCGACTCCAAATTGAAACTATGCCATCTTCAAAGGGGTCTACAACTTGTTTTTTTTTCTGAACTGTTGCGCCTGGAAATTAGTTCATTCCCGCTTCAGGGTTATGATTACTTTTAGGATTATTATAAAAATAATTCTCAATAATACTTTCAGAAAATCTTTTTTGACGTTTGTATCATTAGGTTTTATGCAAACAATAAACATCATGTTTCTATTTTACTTTACGTAATGTTTTTTATTAAACGAATCTAAAACGATTTTCCTATTTTAATGGACGCTAAATAACATCGAAAGTTCATCGTTTTCCTCATGTTCGTATAGCACCACGTATTGGTTAAAGTTTAAAATGTCTACGTACAAAAACGTTTTCGTCAGTAATCGAACATTATTACTGTTCGTTCTACAAAAGATTATCTCTTTGCGTCTATCCGCTCGTTGTTCAAGCGTCAGTCATCGTTGTCGCTCTCGCCTCACGTCGCCTCGCATTTCCTTCCCTCCTGTCAGATTCGCTGTTCCACTTGGATCTCCAAATCAATGACCTCATTTAGCATGCTTTGACATAAAAATCCCTTTCACTCACGGAGGCGTGGGTTTTTTGCTTCTTGATAGATGCTTATCATATATTTCTATAGTTGTAACATGGAATGCTTTGGGAAATCCACCTTTTCGAGGTGCAACTGTCCCCGATCTCAGTTACTAGTTTTAAGCGGAACCAGTAAATATTGTCGGAAAAAGGACTCCTTACTTTCTGTTATCCTGATGGGAGGAGGTCGTCAACCCAAATCGGGCAAGATCTTACCCCTCGATACTGAGGAACTTATAAATCCCTGACTGCATGATGTCCTTTTTGTCACTTTCGTGTTGCATTTGTGTTTTGGATAAAAACAAAACACACTTTCGTGCTTTTCCTCCATTGTTAGAAGTTTAACATTGCCATTTTAGAATGAAGCACGCACAATATATCCGTTATTTTGCTGTCTTTGTTTTCTCTTGCGTCGTTTTGTATTTCATTATTCCGAGTAGTAATAATGTTAGCAGTGTGGATCAAGAAGCCGCCTATGCTTCGCGATTGACAAAATACAGTGCCCTTCGCACTTGTCAGCTGAATGGTCCCACGACGAATGCGAAGGAATTTGCAGAAAATTATCAAAGTTGCATTGAAAAGCATTTACCCAAAACTAACTTCGAGTATTTCAACATGGGCAGATTCCATGAAAAGAAAGTCTTCCTTCCTCTCGTTAAGGAATCCTCTGCCGCTCAGAATTGCAATTTCTTGACTATCGGCATCGGTGGAGATGTTCTTGTCGAGACCGAATTCAAACTGGCCCATCCTGAATGCAAGATTTTCGGCGTTGAAGCTAGTCCTGACCAGGTTGCTGGCTTCGAGGAATTCGGAACTGTCATCCCCTATGGTGTTGGAGTCAAGAATGAAACTATCAACCTTGTTCTTCGCAAAGCAGGCAAATACGTCCACAAAGACGTTGAAGTCGTTGCCATGCAAAACTTGTTGGACAGATACCTTGGCACTCGTTTTGTCCATTATGCTACTATCGATATTGAAGGCGCCGAATACGCCATCCTTAAGGCTCTTCTCAGCGGTAACGCGCTCTACAATGAAGGTATTGTCGTCTGTCAGGTGAGCTTATCTTTCTCCAATCTTCGAATAACCTAATTAAATCCCTTTCCATATCCAGATTGACGCCGAACTTCACGGATTCAACGCCGACGGCTCTAACATTATCGACCTCATGAAAGCCTATGCCGTCGAAACTTCTCAATACATTCCTGTCGCCAATTCGCCATTCCTGACCCACCAGAAAGTCACCTTCGTCAACGTGGAAAATGAACGCTGCCGCGAAGCCTTCAACCTGGACACTATCGGCATTTAGAGAACCAACCCACTCAACTTTCTTCGATAAGATAAATTATTACATAGCACTTTACCGGGTCCGAATATCAGCTTCCATGCAAGTTTTGCAATATCGATTGACTCATTGCTGTAATGTGTGTTTTGTTTTTACACCAAAATAAAAATGGAAAAAATGAAACCGAATTACTAGGCACCTGCGTGAGGGGTGCTGTGTCATGCAAGCCGTTCCCACGTCTGCATAACCTTGTTTAAGAAATACGGCATATCAATGTTTATGCGTACTACCTTTCTTAACGTTTCGGTTATGGTGAAAAAGCGGGCACGGCTCTGAAGGGTCCGAGTTTGTATCCCACCCCCACATGGTGGTAAAATTGAATAGTGCTTGAGGCACAAAGGAAATGTAGATATGAAGTATTTGTGGTGTATTCAGAAAGTACTGTTTCTTGCTGGAGTGCCAAATAAAATGACTTTTTTAAAGGTATTAGTAATCTAGCACGTTACTTTCTTACATTTCTGACCGTGTCTGTCTGGCGAACTGCGTTTCTAAGTGACTTTTTCTTATTTTATCGACACCATTTTTAAATTTCCGTTATTCATTAAAATCGAAATTGATCAATATTTCCAAAACATCTGCGTCCAAAAGTCTACGTTTGCAATATTGGTTGACTTTTATTGCAAGATAAGTTAAAAAAAACTAATGGCCCATAAAAATTTACACGTCAAACTAGAATTCGAAGCATACGTGAGCGGTCAGATGTGGTATCACTATACAGAAATTCAATTAACCTCAACTTACTCACATCCAACCCCATTGTTTTTTTCCACCTTCTTAGTGTTTAATCAAGCGTCTAGTAGACGTCATCGCGTGTCGACGTTAACCCTTTTTCTTTTCACATGATTCCATTTTATTGAGTCCGCTTTTCGGTGCCCTAATAAAAACTTGTACCCACGTCACAATGGCATGGCGTACCATAAATGAAGTACAAAATTCCCTATGACAGAATAACCTCTACCAGTTTTCGTGTGATAGTCACAATCAAGCAGGAAACTGCCGTGCAGACTGTGCTTTCTCATTCTAATTTACAATGGTAATGCTTGGGCTCATTTGTCATGTCATAAGTTTTGGATACTGGGGTTGCGTGCACTTGTGGGATATATCAAGATATCCGTTAATGCGTGCATTCCGCGTTTGGATATTAGTAATTTTGACCGTGAAAATCTGTTAAATTACTGTAGAACCCGTGCCGAATCTGCCAATTTGATAAAATCCGTTATAGTACATTGCTATTTTGAATTGCCATTTTGATTAAAATATTTTCAGATAAGTGCTTACTTTACACATCAAAAATGACAAAAAGTGTGCCAGAAAAAGAAGCGCTGGTGACGCCGTCAGCCGATGACGAACAGCGTGAAATGGACTTTTTCGAGTTCATTAAAACTGTGGACAGAGACAGTTCCGAGGTGAAAAAATATATGTAAGGTTTCATTCATTTGTCTGGCATTAATTCAACCTTTAATAAGATTCTAAAATAGCCACAGTGCGTGTTCATAGTCATCACTTTTACGGTTTTTCATATCCAGGCTACACTGAACAGCCTTTTCTGATTTGTAATAACGGGTTGAAAGCGGCAAATTAACTTTTCCTTTCCTGAAGGCATGTGTCACTCCAGTCAAACACCTAGCTAGCTAGATGGCTGGCGGCATGAGCTTCGGGAAAAAAAGCTGGTACGAGCTGCTCACAAGGTTAAAGAAAGCCATTACCTGACTTTCAACTTCCTTAGCGTTTTCATCACGTTTTATGGCTTTTGGGCTGGGAGCTCTCTGACAGTTTTGATATTTATTGCATTTGAGGGTGCGGTGGTGGTAAACGGTGGCCCTGTTTGATGGGAGACTACTGTATTATTGTGTTTTTGGGGGTTTTATGGGTCAAAACAGGCCATATTGTAGCGTGTTGTTCTTAAAAGTTGTTTTAATGTGTCATAAATATTATGATTTACTACTTTCAGTGGTGCTAGTGGTAGCCTCAGCTCGGTCGAAAGTCAAGCCAACGGAAACTCAGCCGTGCCAGCACTCCATAAAGCGGCATCTGTGGAAGGTGGGAAGCGTAAACTCAGTGAAGAAGGCACTTCGCGCAGCATTTTGAAGCCAGCATTAAGGATGAAAGCGTTTTGTGGTCGTCGTCAAGAAACTTTTCACTCGTTGGAGGTCTATGCTGCTGATCAGGTAAGCCAACATCCTACAATTGCCATTTTTACCCATCTCCTCGAAACTTCCAGCAAGAAGAAAGCACTTCTCCATCCCATGACGATGTCCTCAAAATGCCGGCCATCGAATCCCTGCGTATCTCGACACCGGCAAAAGATGGCCGTGGCCACCTCCACAAGGCCTATCACAAGATAAACTCGGACCCAGCCCTTGCTGGCCTCAACCGTGTCAACAAGAAGTCAAACATGACTCTCCACACTGTCGTCCAACCAGACGGTGGCACCCTTGGCTTCCACTCGGATGCCAAGAGCGGCGTCGTTGTTCCGCCGCCTATCATCCCAGCAAAAGCGTCCCCTCCGTTGAAGGACGCCAAAAAGGCGTAAGCACAATACGAAGTTCAAAACAAATCAAATGATCATCAATGCATTTACTTTTTTGATAAATGACACCTTGCAACGGAAATCTAACTGAAATGTAACCGTGTTTGCTAAATTTGAATCCATTTTTGTACCAATAAACTACATTACAAAACTTCTGCTGCATTACAAACTGCAATCTGAATTCAATTTTTTGTTGTAATTTATTTACTTTTATGGATTTTTTTATTGCCACCGATGTTTATTAAATTTAAAGCGCCTAACTTTGTTACAAAAAAGAAAACTTTATTCTACTGACTACAAAATGAACGAACACGTATACCTAATCACACCATATACATTTTTAATATTAGAGTTAATAAAGGCAACCATTACAACTCACTATGAAACTTTTCCCCAGTATTTTTGGATTTGTATAAAAGATAATCAAAATCGTATTCATTGGTTAAGTTCTGCCAGAAACTGTATTTCTGGGCCAAAAGACCATTTGTAACGACCGGATTTGGGTTGATGTTCAAATGGATCAATGGGTTTTCCGATGTCAGTTTTGGCCATGTGAGCGATGGCAATGATGGGTTACTGAAATGAAGTTAGCTTTTGATAGTGTTTCGATATATTGAAAGAAAATGACTAACCCAGTCTTGGCAAAAGCCACGATTGTGTCAACTACAGCTCGCTGAACCTTGTAGTCGTCTTCATTCCATTGGAAATGCCTTATCACACCATGTCGTCCAAACATGTACGGATACTCGTTAGCGTGGGCGGAACCTTTTAGAGGGACATCTGGGCCATACATATCGCGATTATGGTAATTGTGGAAGTAGAGATAGACCTCACTGCCGGCGACTTGACGAGCTTGGGCTTCGAAAAGGATCGGAATGGCGAACTGAAGTTCGGTGAACAGGTCGGTGTAGCGTTCCAAATAGAAGCTGTGGTTACTTTCAGGGGTTTCGTCGGATAGGAAAAAGTCGATGATTTTTTGTTGAACTTCGGATGCTTTTTCGGAGTGTTGGTGATCTGGGGCAATGATGGTTTTGACGGCCTGGACGAAGTCTTCACGGTTGTATTCAGTTAGAGGTTTAGGTGGGATCAGGGCGTTGATGGATTTCGAAAGGCCGAGAATTGCTGAAATTCACCGTTTTAAAACTGTTGGGTAACTGAAAAACTCACTGAAATAAAGAGCTTCCTGATCAGTGAACCCAAGCATGGCAGGTTTTGGAGGGGCTTCGGTAATCAGCTCAAGAATGTTTTTTGGGAAGAATTTGCCGTCAATGATCGGGTGATACTTGAGCAAATTGACTCCGCGCCGAGCTCCGCCGATCTCATTTGCAGCTTTAAGGAATTCTAATGGCGTTTTCGCTTTAAAACATTGCTTAAGTTTCTCCGAATTTTCATCATTGCACTTCAAAGCTCCGGCCAGTTCCAAAGTTGCATTGACGACAGCATTGTCTTGGGCCCAGACGGCCGATACGACGCCCGATTGGGAAATGACGTTTTTAAACAAATCTGCAAATTGGTTAAAAGTTAAAACAAATGATTTAAATACAAAAATGAAAGATAACTCCGATCACGAGTCTCATGATTACCTCTCGAATGTGGCGACAAACTCAAAGCGCTGCTCGAAGCTCCACCAGCACTGAGACCCCAGACAGTCATGTTCTCCGGATCGCCACCAAATGCGGAAATATGCTTCTTGATGAATTTCAATGCTTCTGTCTGATCCCAAAAACCAAGATTTCCAGGCAGGATTTCATCCCCTGTCGACAAGAATCCATGGAACCCGAGACGATAATTGATCGTAACAACGATAAGGCCCTGAGCGACAAAAAGCTGACTAATGTCATCATACCCATAATGTCTCGACGATCCGACTGAAAATCCGCCTCCATGGACGTAAATTAGGACCGGCCAGCCGGTTGATGGCTTGTGGAACTGAAAAAACCCTTTTAGAATGTCTGAAAGCTTTTACATTAGACAAAGCCAACCTGTACATGCGGCCTAAAAATGTTAACACTCAAACAGTCTTCGCCATACGTATCCACTGTAGAGAGGTCCCCAATGTAATGCGGAAAGCATGCCTTTGAGAATTCATGTGCAATTAGCGGCTCCGACCAGGGTTCAACTGGTTCCGGTGTCTGAAAACCTTATTCCGTTAAAAAAAGTGTTGAAAAAAGATTGACAAGCCTCCAATCTTAGTTCTCCCACGGGCGGCTTCGCATAGGGAATGCCGAGAAAGATGTCTGCCGCGAAATGGGGCCCAACGTCAGTGACGAACCCGACAATGTCACCCAGCTCCGTTGAGACGCTAACATTAGAAAGGAAGCTTGTTTGAGTCGTTCCGGCACTGATTTGAGCAAAAGTCAATAGGCCGAAAAGGGTCGTAATAAGGCCGATGCCGGAGGGCATTTTGAGCATTGTCAATCACCTAAAATGA
Source organism: Panagrellus redivivus (assembly GCA_000341325.1). Lineage (NCBI taxonomy): Eukaryota > Metazoa > Nematoda > Chromadorea > Rhabditida > Panagrolaimidae > Panagrellus > Panagrellus redivivus. The sequence continues at coordinate 55,431 of KB454949.1, forward strand.
TGAAATTGCATTTAATTTGTTTAATATTTACGAAAACATCAATAAATAATCGCATTTACGTAAAGTATGGACAGTCACAAAAACGCGTAAACAAATTATGACTAAAGTATGACCTCTAAGAGCGCTCCGGCGCACCCAAAATGGCCCTCGCCATACGTGTGTCATGTTCGCTTCGAAAAAAGCGTTAAAGATTTCTTCCGTCTTGTCCGAAGGCACGCCGGTAAGGCTGGGTAGAACTGGATAGACGCATGAAAGCCCTCCTTTATAATTTGCCTGAATGGAAGAAAATGGACCGAAAATAGCATAAAAACATGGACATAATATTAGTTTATAAACAACATGCGTTAGCCGGCACTAATACAATAAATTTCGAAAGAATGAAAACACGAACATGTCTCCAAAAAGTCAAAAAACGCATAATCCTCATGAAATGTGCGAAATTGAACCGCCTACGAAATAAAACAGACAAGCGAGCAAAACACACAAGTTGGAACTCGGCCGATGAGACTGAAGGTATGGCCAACACGTGATTGTTTATATATTCTTCTGGTTTAGAGTTGGACGGGAAGTGTACAAAGGGAGTAGAGCAAAAGAACAAATTTTCGCGCATCGGAGAAGTTGGCTTCTATTTTGTGGGGGTTGAGTGTTGGGGTTATTTATACCGTTTATCAGCAGAGATCAACCAGGTGAACCCGTTAGACTTGATAAGCGAACTTGCCCTTTTACGACATTGGGTCCATATTATTCATAGATAGTTTACATTTTTATCAGAGTTTTTGGCGAGATCAGGTAGGTTCATCCAGGAATGTGCACTTTTACGGTTAATTTGGGTCCATATTGTTCACAGTAATGTATACTTATGATCAACCAGGAAGTTTTTGGCAGCGATTAGACAGGCTAACTCCCGAAGCTTGCACTTTTATTGCTTACTCAATACGACGTCGTTCACACATCACAAATCTGGCACGATTTGATAAGCTATGTCTGATTTTATGATTATTGTGTTTTGGAATGCATGTTTCATGATCATGACAATGTACGTGTGATTTATTACCCTTTCTATGCGATTTAGGACCTGGGAAACTGAAAACTGTTGAAAAATGATAAGTTTTACGTGATTAGCATAATAAAATCTGTGCCATTCACTTAGAAACACGTTCAAGGGCATCTCCCATCCCAAAAACGTTATCATTACTCAACACCTACACTTGTAAGACGTCACGTAGTCTCCATATTATCACACAATCTGCGATGATTGCGTGATTTCGCAAAGGAGCTGGAGAAACTACAAAGTGCGTATTGAACAGGCCATTTTTATTCGTAACAAAGTACATTGATGATTTATTACGATAGAATCAGCGCGAATTCAAGACAAATCATGGTGGATGCAAATGATTTGTATAAACTGCTGCCAATAATACTCGTTAGGGCATTACCAGTTGCTTGCAAAACAAACAATCGTACTGTTTTAAAAATTAAATTGGTTGTCTGGGCAGACGAAGGTTTCAGTTTGAAATAGAGACGTCGGAATTGGACGACGTCGTTAACAATCAAGATGGAAGTACAACTTTGAATGAAGCACGGATCGATTGCATTTTATTGGCTTAGGAAACCGGGAATTTATTTTGAAAACTATCGCTTGCCCCCAGAAAAAGCGATCAACGTGGTTTACGAATGGCTTGTTATTATTGTTGTATAGTCATTTGTAATTGTAAACTATATACCTATGATTAAAATTTTTGTTTAGGTTCCAACTTTTAAGCGTCAAACAGCTTTTGACCTTCGGGGAAGCAGGTCAGGACCCCCCAGACCGCATAAATTTAAGAAAAATGATCGAGGTTGCGGCTAATGACAAGCATCTGCTGCCAATGGCAATCGGTAGGACCCTGTAATTCAAAAACACCGGCAAAACAAGCAATAAAACAAGAAAACAGTTGTTCAGACAGGACAAAATTGAATTTTCTACAACAAAAAGGTCCTTCTAGTTCGTGACCATTTTTCAAAGGCGTTCTACCAGTTCGCGTTTTTTTTGGCTTTCTCCTTCCTCTTTCTGATTATAAATGAATTTCGGGCCATCCATCCATACTGCCCGCTATTTATTTAGCCAACTGCCGGGATACGCCGGACTTACACAATCCTCTTGGAGTCACAAAGACCAGCCTGCCGTCTTGAGAAAAGAGATGAACTTGGCATCGAAAAGCATGTTAGCTGTAAACATAAGTTTATGAAATTGAGTTACCATTAGTTAAATGTTTTATTTTGGCTAGTGAACTTATTTTGGAAACTATCCATAAGTATTTTCTTTGAAAAGTCGAGGAAAACGCAAAAAAAACAAAAAAGAGCAGATTTTTTCCCTCGGACGTAGTCCATCCTTGTGCGTCCGACAACATCGGTTTCGTAGTGTAGCGGTTATCACAGTGGACTCTGAATCCACTAACCCCGGTTCGA
>AOMH01000560.1:0-10885 GCA_000341325.1 Panagrellus redivivus
TTCGAATGCCATAGGTCTCGATCGGATTCGCGTCCGGGAGCTCGTGCCGGTCCCTTGTGAGGAAGATGGATTAGAACGACTTTTGTGGGTTACTGTCGAAATCGTGTAATCCATTTTTGCAAATTTCGCAATTATGTTTTTTCTTTCCCTTTTCCAACGTTATCATGATTCACATCGACTTCTAATCCATTCGAACGCTCCAAACTTCCTTCCTAATATCAGTTTTATGTTCATTGCCTGTACTCCTTTTACACGCACCATTAATCGGCTTTATAGTTTTGTTATTACGCAAAGATTGCAAGCTTGCTGATCGGTCAACTGCCTTTGCCCTTAGGGCTAATGGGCGTTTTTGTCTAATTACTTTTTCACGTTTTGACCGAAAACAGCGTGTCTTTTTGCGTAATTACTCCTATAATGTTGCTTTTCGATAACAAAAACCACAATTCAATGTCATTTTGGCATTTTTTACCCCTTCTTTTATTCTTTCTAATCCAAATGGCCCATTATTGTCGCAAAAAAGCCCTCCAAATGCCACCCGAAAAAACAGACGAGTCTAATTTGCTTCCGGCTCGATGCATCATTTTATTGCCCTTTAATCGACACCGGTGCCGTCGGCGGTCGGCAATGTCGTCGTTTTGTTGGGGGCTCGCCAACCGTGTGCCACTGGCTGGCTGGATGGATTGGAACAGAGCCAATTTTATGCGGGATGCTCCTGTGGTACCGTCTTTTTTCCGAAGGGGGAGAGCGGCATCGAAGTACAGGATTAGGGGGCTTTGCGGTGGATGCGAGGTTCGGGACTGCCATTCACGGCGGGCGCATGAAGGCTTTGTTGGAAGAGGTTTCAAGGTTAATCGGTAGCTGGATGGATGGTTTCGAGTGCATTCGGACTGGAGAGATGGATTTTAGTGGGCGGTTTTCTGGATAAAAAAACATATTTGAATTGAATAATGGTTGTTTTTATCACGAAAAAAGATAAGATGCTAAGAACTTTTGCAAAAAATACCCTTAAAACTAAATTGAAATACAGTTATCGTCCTCAAAATCGCCTTCTGATACCGTCTATTTATTTGTCCTAACCCCCTCCCCACCCCATTTACGGCACTCTATCCATTCAATACAACCACCGTTTACGATCCCTAACCTTCCCGATCATCAAACAACAAACTCCCTGTGAGAGAGTAAGTTTTACTATTGTAGAGTGAGTAAGTGGTCAATTTCCGTCTTCGTCATCGGCCCCTCGTAAACGGAGGTGACGCCGTCGACGATCAGGATATCTCGACTCGAGTACCGAAGTGAAAGGGCGGGGGTGCGCGAGGAAACAAACTTTGACGACGACGACGACCAGCGGCAAAACGTGTAAACTTTGAGTGGCCGTCGGCGTGAACACGAGCAAGTTATGAGTATGAGTTTTGTCGGAGGTCTTGCTTGGGGCTTTCAATGATGGATTTTCAAGTGTTGTTTACGGTTTAAATTGAGGGGGTTTTATGTTTTTGTGATGTTTGAAAGTTGTCAATGTCCTTTGAAGTGGTTTCAAATGCACTTTTAGGTTTACGTTTTTTACAAAATTATTAAATTTTCTGTTTTGATTTTCTATAACCGTTGGTAGTTCGATTTGAGTTAAAGTTTTTGTTTCATAGGCAATGTTCAAACTCAAAAAAACCATTTCCAAATTACCATCTATAATTGCATTTTTGTTTTTTTCACTGCCCATGAATTTGAACTGTTACTCCAATTCGTCATTCATGCCCTACAGCGTTCCATCGCCTGTTTAATTTCACTTTCTGTCACTCATCAAATCAAGACCCATTTTTGTGAGTTTCCATTTTTCATCATTCGCGTAAAACCCGTGAAAAAAGTGGAAACTCTCATCGCCACGCTCAATTTCACTCCTCCCAGACACACTTTCCATCTTCCATATTTCATCGTCACCAATTCTATCCACTCAAAACTTGCATGTAAAACTATATATTTCCGTTCAGAGCCTCCTATCCGTCTGGTTGTACACGTTTGTAATAATAATTTTTTATGTGCCTTTTCCTCCACACTGGAATAGTTGATGTTATTTTGTTAGTTTAGTTTAGTCGGCGTATATGTGGATACATAAGTATCTATTTAGTCGTTTTTTCCGTTGTGAATGGGACCACTAAGTAAAGTTTAACCATGAAAGTTATGTGTTCATAGGCCCCTTTGAAAGCGAAACGTGTCCCCAACCGACCCCAGAAGTATATGTACTGAATCGCATTCCGACAACGACCGACATCAAAAGGTATGTTGTCGCTCGTTCGTGATTGTGGGGCGGTTCGATTCGATTTCGCGCAGGAGAGTCAATCTGAACACTGACGACGACTACTTGGGGTTGGCTCACGTACGTCTCAATTTACTTACCTGTTTACTCGGAAATTCGAACACACGAAAATGTTGTCAGTGTATGTATACGTGTGTCATTCGCCACATTTTCGACGTATGCATAGTTGAGTTGAAGTGGATGCGGGAGCGATGGTGGTTGAAATCAACAAATTTGGAGCGCGACCAGACGGGAATGCGTATTTATGTACATGTAGCGATCGGAGTCGGTGTTATCGTGTCGGGAATGGAGTTGGATGTACTTTTTGTGTAATGTTATTGAATGTCGAGTGACGCCATGAAACCCTAGCTTAATATTTTACAAAAATTGCTGGGTTCAAAAAAGTAATAGAACCGGTTTTGGACAGTTTTCCACTTTTTGAGTTCTAATAATGCCATTTATTTTCTGCGGTCCTGCGACGAAGTTCTACATTTTCAGCTTTTCTGTATGCCTAATATTATTTCGATCACAAAAAACTTTACAAAAATTTATAAAACAGTTGCTTTTGCAAAAAGTATTAGAACCATTTTTGGACAGTTTTCCACTTTTTGAGTTCTAATACCACCATTTCAACTTTGAAAGTCCCACCACGAAATTCCACTTTTTTCACGTTTTCATTACTTTTTCACCATTTTTTATCAAGACAAAGTCAAAGTATCTCCAAAACTATGAATCAACATCCACCCTTAACACCAATCGTTCATCCATTGTTCTTTTTTAACCCAAAAAAACTGTCTCACATCAGATCACCTTCATACGTCTAGTCTAAATCCAAGTCTATTCATTCATCCATCTCATCACCCCTTCCGATCGCCATCCCCCATCCAACTGATCATTCCTCACCTTTTTTTTTGTCACAGCTTCACGGCCATCACCGTCAAGTGCTTTTGTCTGCGATTGTTGCCCCCGAAGTTCGAAGCCCGTTCTTCAGGACCACAAACTGCAAGTAGCACTCACTACATACCAATTGCCTTGCCTTCAAAACCTGTTTTTTCTCGTTTATCTTTTCTTTTTTTTCGTGGATCAAGGAAAGTGAAGTGAAAGTAAAAGTGCTTTGAACAGGTGTTTCTCGGTTTTCGGAGGCGAGAAGCAGTGAAACGAAGCTACTAGCCAGCAACAAATACATACATACACTCACTTGGCCCATGGGCTTTGTCAAAAAATAAACGGCAACAAAAAAAAGATAAGCATTGATTTTTGGGATGGGATGGGATGGGTGAGAGTGCTTATTGGCATGACAGGCGTTATGCGGGGCTTATGACTTGATGGATGATTGTACTTTTTTGAGTTAATGGGAAGTCAGTTTGGGGTTTGGAATTTGAAAGGGCCTTCGAAAATGATTATTTTGCAACTTTTTAGGCCAAGAGTTATAGTCCCCTTTGACCCGTCTCATTTTTGGCATTTCATTAGTGCGCGTCCTATTGACGATGCCATGATGCCGTGCCATGACATAATTGAACTCTCTCTTCTCCCTGCGAGTCAAGAGCCCCATCGAAGCGCGACCACCCGGCGAAAGGCTGGCCCCAGAAGCGTGCCAAACCCTGTCGGCTTCCATTCCATCTTCCCCGTCAGCCAGGAAAGAAGAAGCCAAACGCAGGCATCACTGATGCCCCCTTTTTTTATCTATCTCCATCCTGCATGTTGTTCATGTTCATTCCATGCCTTCCGTGTGCAATGGATGCCGGTTCTAAATTGTTGTCGAGATGGCATCCCCTGCCCTGTTTGTGGCCTGCTTAAAGGAGGACTTATTTTCGTTCCGCCGTTTTTCATTTCTAACAAGGACAACGACGACCGAGACACCGCCCTTCAACTCGGGTTTCTCGATCCCCCTGGGGATCGACGACGACGGCACTGTGTACCGGCGATTGGCACGCAGTGTCAAAGGCACATAGATGTAGTATGGTTGAAGGACGATGCGGTCGACTGGCCTTGCCGTCAATGTTCTCCAGAGGGCATCATGCCGTTTTGAGCGCGGGTTTGGGGGCTAAAAGGTTTGGGCTACATATTTGACGGCTATTTTTCTAATTTTAGTTATTTTTTATTTCTGCATTCGGTGGTCTGAAATAAAAACTTTGTTTTTTACTATGAATGAGCGTTCAAAATTGTATTAGAACCTTTTTTTGACGTTTTCTCTGTTCCGACTTCCAATACCCCAATCCACTTTTTCTCAACTCCCACAACGAAAACCCAATTTCAATCCCAAACCTGTTCCAGTCCCATATTGCTACATACCACCACTTTTACTGTCCTTTTTCCATCAATGAATCAGATCAGCCGCCTCCCAACTCCAATCAAACCCCAACCATTCCGAGTTCTGTCCATACTACCCCGTTTTGCCTCTGTATATATTTCTCGTTTCCCTGTCCGCATTCCATCTGGCTTCCAGAACCATCCCCCCGATTCAAAATTGTTGTCCCCGTCGAGACTGAAAACCGTACATACGTTCACCTCACAGGAGCCCCCCATTGTTTGATTAGCTGTTGTGAATGCTGCTTCGCTGTGACATACACATGCATTGCTTGCATTCGGCGAGGCTCCTGTTGATCGTGGATGGAAGTGTTTCAGTTTCAGCTTGCGCGAAATGGGTACCCTTTAGTTTTTTGCTGATAAGTGTTAAAAATAGATTGTTAGTCGTTATTTTGCTTAAATAAACAAAAAAGTCTAAGAAAACAAAGTTCAACAACATTAGTCTCCGTGTTGCAACACTTTGCAAGCCCCCCTCAAAGGACACCCACCCGCCTTCTGTCTTGGCTTCGTGACAAATAGTTCTTGGCAACATGAATTTGTCAATCTAAAGAGGCCCGAGGGGTAAGCATTGCAGGAGCCCCCTTCGTTGACTCATTTTTCACGCAGTTTTTCCGTTCAGATTTTATGTTAGTCCGCCTTCTCGAGTTGCGTTTTTGCTTCCTGGCAGGATTGAGTTGGTTTTTTTTGTATGGCCTTCATGGTTGGTAGTGGTAGTATTATAGTATGTAGATAGGTAGCTCCTGCATGAATGACATGACGAAATCGAAATCGACACTATCGGGTGTAGAATAGGGACAACAACAGCAACATGAATCTCGGTGGTGGTTGTGTATGTATGAAATGCGGGGGTAATTCGGGAACACAGGGAAGAGGGTTGGACCTGTGGCGTCAAACTCAAACAGGCGACCGACCTGGCCAACTGTTGCGGGCAGCTTTGTGGCCTGGGCTAGGCTGTATCTAAAGGGCTTTTATCCACGTTGGAAGTGAGGAAAGGATGGACTTGGATAACAATAACGTGATCCATGTGCTCACACCTTGGGTAGTTTTTCGTTTTTTGGCTTTTTTGTTGTCTAAATTTTATAAACGTGTGTTTAAAAAGTATCAGCAATCGTATAATTAATGTATAAGAACTCCAAAAGTGCGATCTTTGTATTAGTATCTGAGTCATCAATGATACTAAACTTAAAATATGCCATTTTTACAATACTAAAAGTTAGATTGTCTTATTAGAACCCAAATTGAATCCGATTCAGCTCACCCATATTCAAATGCGCGCAACAAAATCACTCCAAAAAGCTGCGCAAATACCGTCTAACCGAACCCTTCATCCATCCCCATGAACCCCCACCCTACCTACTTTCAGCCTTCCAAATTCATCAGATGAGATCCATCTGCCCCTGGCCATACTTATCCACTAACATTTACATTAGTTAGTAACTCCTGCCACATAGCGTGTCAAACCTCCATCGGAAGCTTGCTTTTTTTCTTTGAATTTTTCATTTTTTTCTCGACTGTGACTTGTTAGCTGGTTGGTTCACATTAGGCTGACGAATACCCGTAGGCCCGACAGGGAAAGAGCATTGTAATGTAATCGGAAAACTTTGAAATGCTTTAGCTTTCAAGTTTCTAGGGGGTCTCGTTTTGACCAATTCCAGCCAACTGAATTCCTTTCTTCCGCCCCCACATTATGAGTGTTTTTTCGGGGTGTCAAGATGGTGTGATAAGCGGGGGTTCGTGATCGGAAGGAAGCGGATTACACTTTTGAAGAGATTTCGGGGCTTTTTTTGAAGTGGTAGTTAGCGATTTCATCGGAAGTCGCAAAAAAAGGCGGATAACCCCAAAATCAAAAACCCATATTGCGGCCATTGTTTCAAGCCGACAGTCTCCCAACCCCCTTATTATCTCTCGCTTCATTACCAGCCTGTTTTCGGTGGCTGCGGCGGCGATCCGTTGCCCCTGGTTTCCCAGCCAAGGCCCCCGCGGGGAACGCAAATCTATCTCAATTTCGATTTTACCCAGCTCGGGTCGCATTGGCACCAGCTGCTGTTTGGTGTCACCAATCCCCGGCCCTTGCCCGGAAGCCGCTGCCAATCTCGGCAAAATATGCGCATTTCTACCAAATCCGACAGTCGCCTGCGGCACTTTCTTAAAGACACGCCGATACAGCCCTGCCCTGGCTGGGCGAGATATCCATCGCCGACGACTGCGCAGACCTGGCCTCGCGCTATACGGCCCCATATCGACGGGCACGATCGGTCAGAATAAGCTGTCGCTAATCGGGTCTTGCCAGGGCTCTGCGCCACCCACAACAGTTCTGGCCAGCCGTGGTTGGTGGTTGGTCACTGTCAGTCTGCGGGTGGTAGAGAACCTCTGTGGGGGCGGTTGTCGTTAAGTGACGGGTTGGTTGGCGCGTCGCCAAGAAGACGACAACCGGGCTTGAATGACCACATTTTTCAATGTGGTTTGTGTTTCTGGGGGCTTTATGCAAGCCCTAACAACGCTGTTTTCCCGCGCATTGTGGTCAGAATGGGTGATTTTGGGGGGTCTGACGCTTTACGGCTGTCATTAGCTGCTTATCATTCGTTTTTTCGATCCTCATTTCGCACTTTATACCCATTTTGTATTACAACCCAACATTATGAATCATAATATCAGACCAAACTACCCTTTTCATCACACTACCAGAACCCATATCGCGTACCGGAACCCCAAACATGACCATTTTGTATTACAACCCCCAAAAAGCCCACCCTTCTTTCAAAACAGTTCCAATCATCCAATTTTGTACAACAATCAAAAACTTTCCAATCATTTCCCACTTTCGTCCCCCAACAATATGTTTCCAAAAAACTGTTCCAACTCCAAATAGCCCCCTTCCAGCCATCTGGTCCATATTTCCACGTCAATTGCGTCTGGCCATTAGCTGCTGTTAGCCAGTTTCCCCATTTTGACACTGATTTGTTTACACTTCCTTCCCGATCGCCAGCTATTTTCTATTGTACATATATTTTGGCAATAGAAAATAGCCCTTTTTTCAAACTCCCATTGCTTCGAGATGCCTGGCAAGCTTCCCAGGATTGCGGAGATAAGGGCGTGGAAGCAATCTTCACATGCATGCATTGATCACTGTCCAGAGGGTGCAAAACTTTCAATTGAACTGTGTTTATCATTCTTTTCTTCTGCAGGGACAATTATTGATGTGTTAATGTGGGGTGTTTCCTTTTTTGTCCCATGGGGTTGTTAATTGATTGATTGGAGGGGTACCTTTTTGGTTAAAGGGTGTCAACATGGATTTTTGATGAAAATTTGTTGACCATTTTTTGTCTTCTTAAGTTTTAATAAGATTTTGATTTGTTTTTGTTAATGTGTATTTGCCAACCGCGTTTTCTGACGTATAATTTTTCTCATTTTCGCGATTTCGACCCCTCCCAAACCCCGATTTTCAACCAATTCCCCTCTAAAATTCATCTCTTTTCCAGCGAGCCATGTCGCTATCTGCGACCGATCTCTTCGAACGCTTCGACATTGAATTCGATGCCGGCCCGGAGCCGTACTTCCATGGCGGCGAGCTCATCACCGGTGCCCTCAAGATTAACCTCAAACAAAAAGTGACCATCCGAGCGATACGCATCCAATTCAAGGGCAGAGCATGCTGGCTCGGAGACACCACCAAGGGTGCCGAAGTCGAAAAGGTGTACTTCGACAAGGATTTCGTGTTATTGGAGCGTCCGCCCGGCAAGCCCGAACCCGGCCACTTTGATTGGATCGCTAATTTCACCTATTCGTTGCCGTTCCAGTTTCAACTGCCGAAGGGCTGTGCCACCAGCTATGAAGGGCCTCAAGCGTTTATTCGGTACTTTGCCCGGGCTACGTTGATCACTGATGAAGTTGATGCGGTGAGTTGGTTTGGATTTTCGTGTTAGGACCCAAAGTGGCTGTTTTTGTGCCAAATCTAACTTTTTATCGATTTCAGTCCCAATACATCTCCAAAAAGGGCTTCACAGTCGTCGCGCCACCCGAACTCCACCAACTCCTTCCCCCTGCCAGTGACCCTGTCGAAGTCGACGATGTCACGACCTTCGGATCGTGTTGCTGCCGCGGCAAAGTCACCACCAAGCTCTCCCTGCCCAAAAGTGCCTACGCTCCCGGCGAGAAGATCGTTGGCACCTTCACCGTGAACAACAAGCACCCCAAGCAGATCCTCGACCAAGTTGAAGTCCGTCTCATCGATCGAGTCGTGCCCTCCGACGGTGATGGCACCCCTGTGCATCGTGGGCGTGGTTCCATCGAGAATCGGACCCTGGTTCTCCGAAAACTGGAAAAGGAAGACGGAATCAAAGCCAAGAGCCAGCTAACTTTGGATCATGTCCATTTTCTGACCGTCCCAGCCGTGGCGCCATCGACCCAGCAGAGCCATGAAGCGAGATCAGTGTCGCCGCCACAGAGCCCTGATATCAGACTTCAGCGTGATGGTCCGGCCAGTCAATTACTGGAATCGCCTTCGAGTTTGACGCTGAAACAGCGGAAGAAGCCGTTCCTCAAGCTGGGATATGCCCTTCAAGTCAGCCTCGGACCGAGGGTGCTCCTTGAAGTGCCATTGAACATCCATCCCATTCCATTGTACGCTCATGGCGTCGAGTTCCAGCCCTTTGTCGCCGGCACACAGAACTTCCATGAAGCCGATGAGACTGATAAGAAGCCACTGAAGACTCCCTTCGAATACGTGCCACGCTACCCAGTCTACACTACCGAGCCAACTCCGACCGTAGCCCTGACGTCCGGGTCCGACCACGAGCTCTCCGTCACTGCCAACGGCGATGTCGAACTCAACCGATCAGTCGAAATCAGTGACCTGCCTAATGGCGACCGTGTCATCTTGACGAAAGAAGAAATTGTCATCGTGCACAACAATGATAGCGGTCATTCCGGCGCGCCAAGCCCTAGCCCTCATCGTGAACAAACCACAGAATCCACCGCTGGACAGGTTGAAGTCGTCCCAGAGGATGTGCCCCAAGAAGACCATCAACAGCAACGTGATCTGGTCAGAGAGAAGCGGCCCGAGCCGGAAGACATTCCAGAGCCATCGCCGGAGACAACTACAGAGCCTGAAGCGACGCCAGAGGTCGAAGCGACACCGGAAACTGAAGCCGAGCCGGAACAGAGCGAGGATACGGAAATCCCAGAGACTCAATCTGAGCCGATCATCGAAGAGCCGGAGGATCCGACAACGCCTGAGGGGCACGATGGCAGTGAAGTTGTGCATGAGGAAACAAGGGTCACCACGACGACTGATGAGGATGGCGAGCACACGACGACTATCGTAACACATGATGGTGAGTTTTGTTTCTTTGCGGGATTGATGTGGCTCCAAAATTTTTGCTTTAAAATGTATCAGAACTCTTTTTTATTCAAATTTCGGTTCTAATACTTTTTTTCAAAATTTTAATTCTGGTACTTTTTTTGTACAAAATTTCATTAAAATCATGTTTTCAAAACTTTCCATAACCTTCCCATTTTCAGTCAACGGCGGCGTCAAGACAGTCACCACAGAAGAGTACGAAGAAGGCGACCACAAAGTCCAGAAGACCGTCGAAAACTACGAATACACAGACGAAAACGGTGTCCGTGTCGAAGTCCAGAAGACCGTCGAGCAGACCCTCGTCCCCAGCGAAGTCCACGTCCACACATCCGAAACCCACTAACATCCATGCATCCGTCGCCGTCATTCCCACATATCCACCTGCCTTCCACAACCGAAACCCAAAAAACTCCGTCCCTGCGTTCGGAAGCCGTCCTTCTGCCGTCCTCCTCCACTCCCTCGTTGCATTCACAAACTCGTGTGTGTCTCCACAGTATTACCTTTACATCTAAGTCGTCTCCGCCTATCAAATCAAAGCCCAAATTGGTCTTTGATTCCTCCTAAATGCATATTATGTAGATTCTGGCACCCACCCTCGAGGCAATCGGTACTGCGTCCGCGCGTTCCTCGCGTATTACTTTCAACTGTGCTTCACAACGCCCTTCTGTTGTGGCACAGTTTATTTTGATTATTTACATTACTTTTACCGCCGAACTAACCTTATTTTGCATCGAAATTAACGTTTTACTATTGTATGTCTGGAATATTATCGAAATTGTTGAAGATAGTATCTATTGTAGAAAAAAATTACCAAAAGAATTAATGAAAAGTCAGTCCCAACTTCTTTGCTATCCGTACTTTCATTGGTTATTTTTTTACTTGATTGGATTGGTTTTGTTAGTATGGATTTCACGATATAAACGATACACATTTTG
>KB454953.1:0-18722 GCA_000341325.1 Panagrellus redivivus
GAAATTTTCTTTTCTAAATAGATTAAGTTAACTTTTCTTAAACTAATTAAAGAATTAAATCTATTTTTATTTAAATTTGGGTGAGTTGATTATAATTGAGCAAAAAAATGTAACAAAAAATGTGTCACCCATCTTATTATACAAAGCAAACAGGTGAAATCCAACGTGTGCGCCTTTTTCACGTCACACATACGTGTGTGGGTAAGAGACAAATCGGTAGACCGTAAGCCAGTTTTCCAGCGTGTGCGCAATGCGCCGTTAAACTTTAGTCTATTTTGTAGGCTTGCTAGTTTCATTTTTCAATTTTTGATTGTCTTTTTAGATATCCTGGGCCAGACATGTCACCATCGCTGGTTATCTTCTGTTTTCGAGCTACTACGCCTACACAAAGCGGTCCCAAGTTGTCGTATTTCCCGACGGCTCTATACCCGTTAATTTCAAGCGAGAAAACGAGTAAGAAACAAAAACAGTTTTCTCAAGGCTATCTTTAAAAGTACACCTATCATTCCAGCTTGATTCCCATGGAAAGGACCATCCGTCACAGCGTCGTCGACAAAATGTATGACCTCAAAATGGATAGGATACAGTTTGCTCTTACGCGAAGTCTCGTCGCCCTCACGGACGGTATCACTCTTGACCAGTTATTTGATCTTTGTGAAAATTAATCAATTTTAGCCCCTCCCGATGCATCGCCGAAAATGCGAGAGATCTTTCTCACCGAAAAGAGCAAATCTGCCACTTGTCTGTTGAGATACCTGCAAAGCCGCCACGGCACTCAAAATGGCTTGCATTTCTTCGTAGATACGATCAATCTTATTAGTTTACTTTTCCGAAGAGTTGAAGTTAACAAGTCTTATTACGCGTATCGAGCATGCCTAACTAACGATATTGGAGCGTCTAGATTGATGGCACAGCTGCTTCTGGACCAAGAATGACTATCATGATTGATTGTACTTTAAGTTATTACAGTTCAAAAGGAGGTAGTCATGCTGTTTGAGTTTTAATGACAGCATTGCTGGCTTTAATCCGTTCTCTGCTTGGCGGGGGTAGTCGGAAGTGTCTGTCCGTCCATTTTGTTGTAGATCGTTGATTTTCATTTGTACCATTAAAAAGAGGTTGTCCTCACGTCCGCGTTTTTTGTTGGTCCAACTGGAGGGAAAGAAGTGTCACAGCGCACTGACTATATCTGTTCACGTTTTCGATCTGGATGGGTCACTGAGTTGACGAAGGGTTGCAAAATGTTGTGTGTTTACAGGATGGATTTTTTGCCGCAAGAACAGAGCGGTTCGTTTTTGCAACTTCCGGTGTATTCGACGCCGGATAGCTGCGCGGATTCGACGTGAGTTTTCAATAGTTATTTATTTTAGACAAATTTAGTTTCAAAATGCCATTCCAGACCCCCCTATTATTACGACCAACCATTCACAAATGACTCCGACGACTCAGAAGAGCGCTACCACCACTCATGTTCGCCAGACATGTTCTTCGATGACGATGAAGCGGATAGTTCTCCGAATCCCAAGCAGGATGACGTCAGCATTGTCCATATTACATCAGATTCCGATGTGATAGCCCCAAAAGTGTGCCTCATCTGTCGCGCACCGACAAATTGCTGCCACTACGATGTGCCATCATGCGCTGGCTGCAAGACCTTTTTTCGGAGAAGCATCATTACAGAGCGAAAATATGTCTGTAAACGTAAAAATCAATGCGATATCCTTAAAAATGAACGCTGTCGAGCATGCAGGTTTGACCGATGCATCCGATTTGGGATGGACCCCGGTGCCATCAAGCTGCCTGAAAATCTGACTATGAGCGATGTCATGGAAAACATCAAATCATCTCGAAAACGCAATATCACTACTACTGAAGAAGAAGTTGAAGAGGAAATCGAAACGCCTCCATCAATTGGAGAACCTTCAACAAGCACGGCAGTTGTCCCGTGTAAAATGGCTTCGATCAACTTAGGGCAACCGATGGAATTCCGCGATGTTGAATTCATGCTGTTTTTGGAGCATAAAGTCCAAAAACTCCGAGAATCCAGCTATAATCCGAGACCGCTGTACAATGCTACCATCAGACAAATAATCGAACGGAGAACTGAACTTCGGAACTGCGACAGATACACAAAACCTGAAAATTGGCCCATGAAATTTCGCCCCAAAATTATGGCAAAAACACCACCTCCAATGGATAAGGTGCCTCGGCACTGGCTCGTAATTGACATTATTTTGTGCATAGAAATGATGAAAACCATTCCTATTTTTGAGCGACTGTCGCTTGATGATAAGGTTTGTTAATTGAATTTTAAGAAAAATTTAACTCTAAAAATCTAAACTTGCCTTCCAGGAAGCCATCCTAAAAAACGCTGCCGCCACAAATGCCGTCCTCATGCAATCGTTCTACAGTTACTACAGCCACAGTGATATGATCTTACTTCCAGACGGATTTACACCATTAACTGCATTTCACCGAAAAGAGTTCACAAAACTGGATGTCGATGTATTTGCGCAACCAATTGTGCCTCTAAAAAGGATAAACATGACAAAAGAGGAATACGTTATGCTCAAAGCTATCATTTTCTGCAATCCGAGTAAGATACTTTTTTCATTTTGCACTTCTTACCTTAGTTTTTCTTTCCAGACTGTAAAAACCTCTCCGAAAAAGCCCGCAAACTTTTGTTTAAAGAATTCGAACGTTACTCCAAGTGCCTTATGAGATACATGCAATCAGTCTACGGTGAAGCCGCTGGCGCCTCCAGATATGCTCAAATCATCTTGATCATCGAAGCTATGTCGCATTTCACACAACGGAATCGTGAATTTCACATTTTTATGGGTGCGAGAAACATTACGCATCGACCACCACCGATTCAGATTCTTGATGCGGCTTTGTTTTCATAGATCAATTAATAGTATGTTATATTGTTAAATTGTTGTCATTGCGTCAAATCGGTCGAAACATTTCAAAAATCTCACTTTATTAAAATTCTGCTTTTTATAATTGACAAAAAACTCTTTCTCATTGCCAGTCAGGTTTCATGATCTTGTTCAAAGAACACAAAACTAATGTTTTATCGGTTAATAAACTGTTTACCGTCATCGATGACCTTGTTATTGTGGAAAAAAGCGTTGCGGTTCACTAAATTGATACTTTTGGCAAAGAAAACGTGGTAGGATTCAAATTTTTGGGTTAATGATGAATAACGTTTATATTTCCGTTATTTGTCATTACTTTTTCCAATTCGGATTGTTCATATTGGTTTCTGTGACGTAGGGGAAATTCGTAATACGTTTAAGAACATTTTAAACCCATTAAACAGTATTTATAACTTTTTGAAAAGGTCTTGAGATAGACGTGTCTGTTCTACGGGCATGCTGAAAGCAATTGTCTGCGCCATAAAACGTAATTTTCCAAATACGTTTTTAAAAACAATCATACACGTTTGACAGTCAGCGTTACGGCTTTTTCATTTGCACTTTTCCCAGTATAAAAAACTCTAGCTACAAACCCTACTCTTTCGTGTCATCGCGTTTTGTAATCTGAAACCATGGGAATGGATCTTCGCGGTCATGTGGTAACCATGCTGGACCATCTGAACTGAGCAATAGCGACCGTTGCGTAGCAAAGATAGCCAATTTTCGCAAAAAAAAACCGCCCCCAAAAGCCCCTCGGCTTACACTTATTTGATCTTTTATCGTTCAATGTTTCGAGGGGCTTGTCTTGTACTTCTCACGTTTGATAACGTTGTGCACCTACCTTATGTCAAAATTTTCCTTTCCCATTGATCTAAAACAACAGTTAAAAGTGTGATAAGCTAAAATTTGATTGCTTTTTCGGTCAAATTGTCTATGTACCAATGTCAAAAAATGCTTTTCTCGGTACAACTTAACTTTTTTTGCCGTTTTTTTGTACTACCACACTTTTGCGCCGTCTAAAACTGTAGTTTGTGTTATGTCTTTATCCAGTTATGAACAGCGTTCCTCTACTTAGTCATTGATATTCGCTTTTTTTCAGCATGCAACAGCTGAAGTTAAAAAACCATGATTTATTGCAAACTTCAAAGCCCCCAGCCTATTCAATGATGACTGAATCTACTTCGGACGACAATGCGTCACCTGAATACGTATTTTGCGACGACAACATTGAACAATTTACCATTATTATGAACGACGATGACGGTCCAAATCCGAAAAACTGCCTGGTCTGCGGTGATCCAACTAAATGCTACCACTACGACGTGCCCTCTTGTTCTGGATGTAAAACATTCTTCCGACGTACAGTTATCTCTGGAAGGAGTTACGGCTGCAAAAACAAGGGCAAATGTCTCATGAAAGGCAAAGGTCGCTGTCGGCAATGCCGTTTTGACAAATGTGTTACCATCGGAATGAATCCAGCAGCGATTGCTTTGCCGAAAAACGTGGATTTGGAGCTTATTATTCAACGTGTTGAAAATCGAAAACGCGCACTTTTATCTGCATCAGATGTGATAAGTTTGCCGTCAGCTTCAGCTTCTCCAGAAGCTGAAGCTGTGGTACCTGTCAAGATAGTTTCAAACAACCTACCTCAGCAAATGGAATACCGTGATGTCGACTTTTTATTATTTCTGGAGTCGAAAGTGAAAAAACTTCGAGAATCTAGCTACAATCCGCCGTACATGTACACAATGAGATTGAAAGATTTCATTATGATGGACAGTGAACTCGGCAAAAGTGATCGATACGGTAACGATACTTCATGGCCAATTACAAGAACGCAAAAGTCATATCCGAACTATGGAAACACGGAAAAGAAGCCGGTGATCAAGCATTGGTTGGCTCTGGATTTGTTTTTGAACGTCGACATGGCCAAGACTTTGCCTATCTTTGAACAGTGGGAACCTAACGATAAGGCATGGATAACAGTTGAAATTTGCATTGAAAACTAATTCTAATTTCGTTTCAGACCTCATTCGTCATCAATGCCGTCGTCTCCACTGCCCTGCTGACCCAAGGTTACTACAGCCATGAAAAACACAGTGATGTCGTCGTGTTTCCTGATGGATTCCAACTGCTTTGGCTAGCCAAATCGTCAGAATTGAACAAGCTCGAAACTGAAATTTTCGTTAGAATAGTCCAACCAATCAAGCGTATCGACTTGACCAAGGAAGAATACGTCCTTCTGAAGGCCATCATTTTCTGCAATCCCGCCTTTAACAACATATCCGACGCCGGCCAGGAGCTCCTTGAAAAAGAATCCGAACGCTATACCAGAACACTGCTTCGATACATGCAATCCATCCATGGCGATTCAAAAGGGGCATCAAGATACGCTCAAGTCCTTCAAATCACGGAAGCAATGACGTACTTCGCTGAAAGAAACCGCGACTATCAGCTAATACGATGTATAAGATCCGTTCAGGAAAAAGTCCCATCAACACGCCCACCCATTTTTATTGTTGATGAATCCTTTCAAATTTGATACATGCTTTTATTTTTATTACATTCCTAAAACTTTGAAACACAGATCTCAACTTATGAAACTTAAATCCAGATGTTCAAAAACATTCGATGAACTATGGTGATAAGTACCTCTGATAATAAAATATTTATCATTCCCGTTTCTAATTTGTTGACTAAAAGCGTTACACTACACTTAAATCATACTTCAATAATAATCTTAACATCAAAGTTCTGTCTAAGTATTTATTTATAAATGTCAATGACTACTGTATTTTGATAGGCTACATTACGTTCTGTGAACTTCAAGTCATCATTGTCCCTATGCAAACATTATAATTTCAGTTAAACATACATTAATTACATAAGAACATGGTTCTTTAAAACTTGAAAGTACGCGTTGCTTAGCAACGGTTTTCAAATACTGTCTCTGTATATAGTTTGTGCGATATGCCTTTTAAAACAGTCTGTCTACAACGTATTAGAAAGGTAAGTAGCCCGCGCTCACTTTTGTCACCGCTTTGAAACCATGGCAATCCATTTTCGTGTCAATGGTACCACATTCTATTGCTTTCTGGAAGAATTTGACCTTTCGATTCCATTGCTTCCGATAAACAGGTTCACTTGATCTTGTTCGACCCGCGCAAAAGGGTCAATAGGAACGAATACATATCTGTTCCGATGTACTTAGAGGAGAGCCGCTTTCATCTTTATTTGTTTGCCCTCAATTTTACAAAAGTACACGCTTATACTTTGAATTTCACTAATTCAAACTACAAGTTATATGTGCTTATGCTGTGTTTTACGGCATGCTTATTAGTTTTGTAACACGTGATAAACAACATCAAACGTTAATTTTTTGTAAAAAGTAAAAACTCAACTGTAGTTTAACAGAACATTGTTTTTATCACAAATGCGCAACCACTTAACTCTATTTTTGGTGTTTCAAACTTGAAAACAGGTTTTGTATAACCAAACTATGGGTGCATCATCGATGAATGACGGTCAAAATTATGCTAATAATGTGGACAGTTTTAAAGATTCTTCAGGTACATTCCATTTGTAGTGCAAAGTATGTGGTGGTAGAACAAGATGTTGTCATTATGACATTTCATCGTGTACCGGATGTAGAACTTTCTTTCGACAGCCGTTATTTTTGAAAAAAACATATCTGCATCGGTGATGGCAATTGTCGTGTCTCAAAGGTAAAAGTAGCGGTAAAAATGCCGTTTTGATCGATGCGTTCGCAGTGGTATGAATCCAGCCAGAGTCAAACTTCCTAAAAATGTTCAATTTAATGGTTTAGAAAGGTTTGGAATCTGTCAAACGGATAATGAGTCTGATGAGTTTGCGATCTACACCGACTTCACCGGAAAAATTGCCAATGATACCTGCTAAAATGCCTTCAATACGATTGGTACAGCCGATGGATTATCGCGACGTTGATTCTCTATTGTTTTTGGGATCAGAAGTCCGCAAACTGCGGGAAATGTTCTAGATTACCTTTTTACATAGAGTCTCAGAGAACTGATTGCAAAAGAAAAAATCCATCATGGAATAGAATTAATGGCCTACTTTGGTGAACGAAACAAAGAATATCACTTTCGTTTCAATATTAATAACTTTTTTTACGATATGTGAGAGCCTTAACGAAATCTGAATGTCATCATGATCTTCAAATTAGCATAATTGAATTAGTAAATAACTTTAATTACAGTGTATTTTTTGGTTGGAGATAAGTGTGTTCAGTTGTCACAAAACTACTTGAAAAACTTTTCTCTATTTTGTGCTTTGGTATTTTGAACCTTTTCATGACCCTTGTGTAAATAGTGAGTGACTGTTGTGGAAGATATTTGAGAAGAGTTAGGGTATGTAGCGATGACTTTGGAAGTCGGTCTGTTTTGTTTTTATTCCTTCGATTGTTTTTGTTTCGCGGAAATTTACGGTTACTTTGCCCTTTCGAGTCTATCATCGTTTATTATAAGTTTCCTTGTATTTAATTGACAAGCCAAACAGACGAGAACTGTTTCCATACCACGAATTACACATTTATCTTGTTCAAACAAATGCACATTGCCATACATCAGGAACAATTTAAATTCATTCGTTTATTTCAGTGACATCAACTGCGAAAATGTTTGACAACGCCAATTTTGAAGATGACAAGCATTATGTTTTCTTGTAAGGTTTAGTTTTCAACTTTTATACATCATGATTTCATGGTTTTCAGCCCACCGTGCAGCAGTACCTCAAGTTTTGGCTCAAGTGAACTTGATCGATCTCTGTCCCCAGTCGACATTAAACCCACCATCAACAATGAACTTTTGACAAAGTTCAACAAAACCAAAGTAATTGATACAGTGAAGCCAAGCCAGTGTGCCGTTTGTGGCGGTTGGACAAAGTGCTGTCATTATGACGTACCGTCATGCTATGGATGTAAGACGTTTTTCCGACGATCTATACTTGCCAGAAAGAACTACCACTGTTTGAACCATGGCAAATGTGATGTAAAATTGGACAATCGCTGTCGTAGCTGTCGATTTCGGCAGTGTATCTTAGCTGGTATGAATCCTGCAGGCGTCAAACTACCAGAAGATGTGAACTTCAATGATGTTGTCGACTATATTGAATCGAGGAAACGTGGTGCCAAGGTAGAAACCATATTCATGGATGAGTCCATCGTCCCGACTAAAATAGCATTACCGATGGGTGGATCGACTTTAATAGAGTTCCGCGACGTTGATTATATGCTATTTTTGGAGATGAAAGTTCGCAACCTTCGCGAAAGTTCACATACTCCAGATTTTCTTAACACTATTAAATTGAAAGATCTCATTTGCACTGACACAGCTCTACGAACCCCTGCCAATCACAACCCTGCAACATTTATGAAAAGTAAAAACGACTTTTTGCAACGTTTAACGACCACTGACAATCCCCTAAAACGTGAATGGTTCGCACGTGATCTCTTTCTTAGCATTGAAATGGCCAAAGCGTTGCCGCTGTTTGAAGAATTCAATCTCGCTGATAAGGCAAGCCAAAACTACAACTTCATCAATGAACTTTAACAGTTTTAGGAAGCCTATCTCCGCAACGCCGCACTTACCATCGCTCTGCTCACGCAATGTTACTACAGCCATGAAAAGCACAGTGACACAGTGATTTACCCTGATGGATTCGTGCCGCTTTGGTTGTCGACCACTTCGGAACTGACAAATATCGAAACCGAAATTTTTGTTCGAATCGTGCAACCAGTGCGGCGAATCAACATAACAAAAGAAGAATACGCACTTTTAAAAGCTATAATTTTCTGTAATCCGGCAGTAAACAACTTTTCTGAGGCAGGACGTCGGCTTCTGGAGCAAGAATCAAGACGGTACTCTCGAAGTCTGTTGAGATATGTTCAATCTGTCCACGGCGCGGCAAGGGGAGCTTCAAGGTTCGCTCAAATAATTGCAATTATGGAAGCTATGATACATTTCGGACAACGTAATCGTGAATTTCATGTCATGCTTGAGTTGAATTTGAATGAATGGAAGACACTTCATAACGTCAAACATCAGTTACCTCTTTTGGTAAGCGACATTATGGAAACATAGTTGCATTACACTTGATCCCTTGTTGATTGCTTTAATCTTGATGCTTGTCAAATTTGGTTTTATGTATAAATTTTATAATAACAGTTAACATTTTTCCACGCTTGTTTAACTTTACTTGGCATTATTGAAAACAAATAACAGTATTTACATATTGAAATGGAATTGGCCGTCCCCTCTGTATTCGGCTTGTACAAATCATGGTCCAGATTGAACATTTTTGGTACCCCGCCGACTTTTCGAAACATAATAAGCATTTTTGCGTAGTTTACGACCACTTGACTAACGCAAGCATGTTGTTAATCCGCCATTTTGCTATTGTCGTTTCCACATGCGGAGCGTATCGGCGAGGTCGGATATTTATAGGCATTCTATAATACTATAATGATCATGTGCGTCAATCCAGGATTTGCCTGCACTTTTGTAAACTTTGAGACCCGTGGCCCTCATTCACCTTCTGTGCAACGATTTTTGGGTCAGCTCACAAAAAGCAACAACTTGCAGTCAATGGAAAACATTTTAAAGTTTATAACGGTAACTTTAATGGAAATGACCTTAAAAAACATATCATAACGAAACACAGCCACACTTTCTTACATACCACAGCTCTGACCGAAGTGGCAAAGTGTGACTGACAAAAACCCTGCCCTTTGGTTCCATACGTTTGTTCGTAGCCAGAAAACGCAACCGACGTTCTACAGTTTTTTACTTTTCTCAGTCACGTGAGCCGGCACACTCAATTTCCTCAGCTGTTAGTGTACTTTTACATTAGATTTCGTTAGGTCGCTCTATTGTTTACGTGATTGCAGCATTATATTCGTGCAAAACAAAAGTTTACCCGCGTTTTCGTCTTTGTATTTTGTGTTTTTCACAACCGCTGTCATAAAATAAGGTGTAGTTTGGTGTCTTTTTGGTTTTTGTTCCACCCTCCATCGATTTTTCGGCCACGAAGTGCAATCCGTCTGCGCATTCTACCCCTATTTTTGAATCGATCTGTCGGCCAAACCAAATTCTAATAAACTGTTTTTAGAATGAAGCTCTGCGAAATGGATGATGACATATTAAGTGAATTTGAACTGTTGGAATACATGATTCCGTAAGTTTTGTTTAACAAAAAGTTATTTTGTATATATAAATTTCATTCAGAATCGATTCAAACTCATCTGGCGAGAGTTCCGGTGAATCTGAACCTTCAAACACACCGTCAGAACGTCAACCTGTCTCCGTCAACAGTGAGACGTATAAGGAATCAACAAGTGTAGAACGGAAAATAACGAATCCGCCTAATACGTGCTTAGTTTGTGGCGATCCAACAAAGTGCTGCCACTACGACGTGCCGTCTTGTTCTGGCTGCAAAGCATTCTTCCGACGAACTGTCATCAATGGAAAGAGTTATGTTTGTAAAACTAATGGCAAATGTAACATGAAAGTCAAAGATCGATGTCTGCAATGCCGATTTGACCAGTGTATTCTCGTCGGAATGAATCCAGCCGCAATCAAACTGCCAAAAACTGTCGATTTGACTAAAGTTTTGGAGCGTATTGAATTTCGAAAACGCACACTTGCTAACAGAGACATGGAGACTATTACAGACGCGACTAGTCTGCCACCATCATCATCGACCACGCCAGAATCACCGGAAGTATTGTCAGTCATTCCAGCGAAAATGCCGTCAATAAGATTGCCTCAGCCCATGGAGTTCCGTGATGTCGACATTCTCTTATTTCTGGAATTGAAAGTTCGCAAACTTCGCGAAAGCAACTATCATCCCAGTTATGGCGTCTCCTACACACTTCAATCAATAATTGACAGCCGAACGGCACTGAGCAATGTGGACAAGTATACGGCAATAACTGAACCTCAAGTTACGTTGCAACAGTTTCAACAAGATGCAATTGCTTTTCACAATGGGGAAAAACCTCGTGTCCAATACAAACATCGCCGAAGACATTGGCTTGCTGTTGATATATTTTTGAGCATTGAATTGGCAAAGACTTTGCCGGTTTTTGAATTGCTGACCACTGCTGATAAGGTAACGTTTCCAAATGACTGATTTTGTTTAAAATGGCCAATTTCAGGAAGCATTTATTCTAAACGCAACACTTTCTACGGCAATTTTAACCAAATCATACTACAGTCACGAAAAAAAGTGCGACACAATCGTTTATCCTGATGGCTTCATGCCAGTTTGGCTCTTTACGTATCATACTAAAAAACTGAGTAAACTTGCAAGTGAGGTATTCATCCGAACTCTTCAACCTATTCAGCGAATTGATCTGGCCAAAGAGGAATATGTGCTTCTTAAGGCCATTATTTTCTGCAATCCGGCTTGTAACAACATTTCCGATGAAGGTCTAAAGCTATTGGAACGAGAATCTGTACATTATTCTAAAACGCTATTGAGATACATGCAATCTATCCATGGCGAAGCTAAAGGAGCTTCAAGGTATGGGCAAGTTATTAGCATCATGGAAGCGATGACCTATTTCGCCGAACGTGGCAAAGAATTTCACATGGTCAAAATGATAAGCAAGCCGGGTACGCGTCACTATCATTATCATTCTGTTAATAGGGTCCTTCATAACATTATGGAAGCCTGATTTGTGTTTTTTAAGTTTATATATTTTGATTATTTGCAATATTTAATATCTTTGGGATTTTACTTTGACTTACGGTTTTTTTAAGATTGTTATAATAAATGTGTTATGTCTGCATTGTGATTCAACAAATTTGTAACATAGAAAAACATACCCTTTTTTGCCGCCACCACTCGTGGATAATACCATAATGATCACATGCGTCAAAACGGCCTCCATCCACCCGTACTTTGGGTAATCGTCGAGGCCCGAAGCCGACGGACAAACCGCTCGGTACAGCCTTTTGTCAGTAACGATTTTTCGTCGAACTTCCCATCGACCACAGCTTCAACGAACCAAGTGCAACAACTAATGTTGGTACCACCTGCGGGTGAGTAACTGATGCATTTGATCGGTCGAAAAAAAAGAAGCGTCGTTGATTGAATTCGATTCTATTTGTTTTCGAGTCCAATACGGACACACCGTTGCTCTGAGCGATTTGATCTCTGCGAACGTGAAACAGAATATTTAACGCGCGCCATAAATGGTCGCACTTGTTACCATTGCTCTGGGCGACGTGGCTGGCAGGTTGCCCTTTAGATGGAAACGTTTGTTTGTATCTTGGAAACGCGAGAGTATACAACATTGAAAACCTTTTTGTGTTGCACTCGCCGCCGCCACGTGAGCCGCCTCTGTCGGCTTCCTGGACTTTGTCTAAGGTTTCATTTAGTTAGTTTTTTTCTCGTGTTGCCGAGAATGTAGCCAGCCCGTCACGCATTTTTATACGGTCGTTAAAACAAAATTATATTTGTCGTTTTTAATGTTTGGCGTTGAATGGTGTTCCCACGACCAAATTTGAGGACAGTTTGTAGCCGGCTTTGGTCTGTTTTTGGTCTTTTTGCCTACCTATATCGATTTCTGATCAAATTTCGTTTATGTTTCGCGAAAAACCTTGTCAGATTTTTATTTACGGGTAAATCAATCGACATCATTGATGAAAGTCCATTGATTTTATCGCCGCGGCAATGCGTGTCTAGTCTTGTTTAACTTTTATCCGAATAATCTAACATTTTCTCGACCTTGTTTTACATCAACGTCACTTTAGTTTCAGCATGCCACTTTATGAATCTAACAACAACTTATTTCACAACATGTCCGATCTTAATGAATATATGAGACCATATTCAAGCTTCTCTCCGGACAGTTTTCCTGAATTTGATTCAACTTTCGAACCCTTAGACATTAAACCCTTACTTTTTGATATTTCTGAGCCTCCAGAATGTAACAACGAAAAACAAAATAGCTCGGCGTCCCCTGATACATGCCTAGTCTGTGGCGCTGTTACGAAATGCTGCCACTATGATGTGCCGTCGTGTTCCGGATGTAAAACATTTTTTCGACGCACCATTGTTACTGAAAAATATTATGTTTGTAAAACTAAAGGAAAGTGTAACATTAGAGGTAAAGATCGCTGCCGTCAATGCCGATTCGATCAATGCATTCTCGTTGGAATGAATCCCGCCGGCATTAAGTTACCCGAAAATATTGAATTGTCCAAGGTTATTGAGCGGATTGAATCTCGAAAACGGGCCCTCACCGGAAATTTGGAAACTGTCGATGCGACTAATCTGCCGCCGTCATCATCAACTACACCAGAAATGTCTGTAGTTCCGGCTAAAATGTCCTCAATCAAACTGCCACAAGTCATGGAATTCCGCGACGTCGATTTTCTTCTATTTGTGGAAATGAAAGTTCGCCAACTTCGAGAAAGCAATTATTTTCTGGACTTGAATACTGAGTGCACGCTTCGATCAGTTATTCAAAGCCGAACGGAATTAAGCAATGCTGGATGTTATGCATTGATAACGGAAGACCAAAAAGAAACGTTTGAACAATTTCAAAGAGATCATTGCTTAATTGTGGCTGGTAAAAAACTTCCAAATCACCGTCGAAGGCATTGGCTTGCCGTCGATATATTTTTAAGTATTGAATTGGCTAAGACTTTACCTGTTTTTGAAACGTTAACTTTATTTGATAAAGTATGGGTTTTACAAAATTTAGAAAGTTGATTACAGTTGTGTTTCAGGAAGCATTTATTCTCAACGCCACACTATCGACAGCGATTTTAACAAAATCCTACTACAGTCACGAAAAGAAAAGTGATTCCGTCGTCTATCCCGATGGATTTACGCCGGTTTGGCTATTTCGCCACACTAAAAATGAATTGTCAAAACTTGAAAATGAAGTTTTTATTCGATGCATTCAACCGATTACGCGAATTGGCTTAACCAAAGAGGAATACGTGCTCATTAAGGCTATCATTTTCTGCAATCCGGCTTGTAACAACATATCAGATGCCGGCCAACGACTTTTGGAAAAGGAATCCGAACGGTATTCAAAAACACTGCTACGATACATGCAGTCAATCCATGGCGCCGCTAAAGGAGCTTCCAGATATGCGCAAGTCATATCCATCATGGAAGCAATGGCTTACTTTGCAGAACGCAATAAAGAATTTCATTTAATGAAAATGCTTAATTACAACAAAAAGAAACCATCTCAGAAGTCGGTGAACCATCGCGTTCCTGACATTAAGCTATTGCATGACATTTTGGAATCGTAATTTACTATCACTTTTATGCATCTCAAACACTCAGTTTTAATGTTCTCTGTTTACAATGTGCAATATTTTTTTTTGTTTTTGCAGTTATTTAGTAATTTATAGTTCATGAGGAAATAAATAGGGGCAGTGTTACAGTTTAAATGTGCGTAACTGTCGAAATGTTATTTGCAAACATTGATTGATTCGTCTTTTTCTGTTAAAACAATAGTGCACTTTTATACTTTATCGGGTCTGAAACGTTCCATTCATTTGTTCGTTTTAAGTGTAACCTTAATCTTTCTTCATTGAGTGTTTGTGCAATTTGACACCCTATAGGTCTGTTTTATCGGTTTGGTTGTCCAAAATGACATCATAGACTAAGTGTAACCATTGACTTCCGTCTCGAAGTTTAAAAAGATTTGTTTTCACGTGACCTGCTATATAATGATGTTAAAAGGTTGACCTTCAGTCAGTATTTCTACAACTTCACTGATAACATGAGCCGCATCCGGTACTTTATCAACAAACTATAGTGTCCGCATCATAGTCCACTTTTGCCGTTACTATTGTTTACGCTGCAAAAACAGCAGATAGAAAAGTACATTGTGTCGTTTTGAAAGAGGCATTAAGAAACAATGGATACCGCATGCATGCCATTTCATCCTCCGGTTTACCGTAGTTTAAGTTTGTTCACATTTTTGACGCGACAACATCTACATAGCAGTCTTTACCGTTTTACAGAATACACCTCCATAATGATCAGTGTGTACCCATCGTCGACAGCTCGGTAATCACTTCTCTTTCCGATGCACAAAGAACAGACAAGTCAATCGACCCATCCAACAATGCAAACTGAACTCACAACTAACCGGCTTCACCTTATTGTAGTGCATTCGAAAGCGGATACCGATTCCGCCTAGACCATCCCATTAGCAAATATTGCATTCACTCACTTAAATAGCGCTGCAAAAGGTGCTGCCAGACAATCAAAAGCTATTAGCATTATGGCACATTTAAAAATTATTAAAATTTCACATACAAAAATGATGAAGCAACCGGGTACGCTATACATTTGGGACTGTCCTTGAAAAAGGCGTTTTAAAACATTATAAAAGCACGATTTTATAGTTGTTTTTGTCGATTTTACAAATTTGGCATCAATTGCGTTGTTTCTGTCTATAACTTTGTTATATATGTGTTGCACAGTAACAAAGGTGAAACATAAAACAATTTATTACCCTTTTTTCCGCCACCACTCGTGGATAATACCATAATGATCACATGCGTCAATGCGGCCTCCATCCGTCCGCACTTTGGGTAATCGTCGAGGCCCGAGGCCGACGGACGAACCGCCCGATACAGCCTTTTGTCAGTAACGATTTTTCGTCGAACTTCCCATCGACCACAGCTTCAACGAACCAAGTGCATTCAATGTTGGTACCACCTGCGGGTGAGTAAGTGGCGCATGTGTGTGTGATCAGTCAGAAGAGCGTCATCACCCTCTGTCAGTTTAATTCCAACGTAATTGTTTCCCTTGCAAATGTTGATTTCGATACGGATTCACTGCAGTTCCGAACAATTCGACCTCAAACGACCATGACAAGATGTTTGACACACGCCAGAAATGGTCAGAATTGTTACCATTGCTCTAGGCGACGGGCGCCTGGCAGGTGTCCTTTAGTATTTGAAAAAAATTTTTGTTCGTATCTCGGAAACGCAATCCAACGTAAATCCAAGTATTTTTTGTTCCATTTGCTGCCATGTGAGCTGCCACAATTGTTTTCTAGGGTTTCATTGACATGGGTCTATTTTTCCCGTTTCCGTGTTTCCAGCTTCACGTCCTGGTACGACCGTTAAGTCGGAAATACACAGTTCGTTAATCTCTGAGACTTTTGTTCTCTGACAGTCCAATTCGCAAATATTCTGTAGCACGTATTGGTTTGCGTTTGATTTTGTTGCACCCTCATCGATTTTTGAAGAAAACTTCGCTTTCTTTCACCTTTTTTTCTTCAAAAAAGTCGCGCTAGACTTTTCATTTCTGCTTAACGTGTGAATCCGTTTCCATTGACGTAAAAACATACATAGTCGCGACATTGCAATTCTGTCAAACATTTGACGACTTAGTTCAATTTCAGAATGACCCTTTATGAAACCAACAACAACGTATTCAGTGATTTGCTCGACCTTCAGGAATACATGATTCCGTACGTTTTTAATTGAAAAACCCTATTTAATCGATTTTTTTTGCAGACTGTATTCAAGTTCGTCTGGTGAAAGTTCCAGCGAATTTGAACCATCTTTCACGCCGTTAGATATCAAATGCGAGCTGTTGGATAGTCCTGAATCAGAGCCGGAAGAGGCAATCAAGAAAAAAAGTAACAGCACAGTACCTCCTGATACTTGCCTAGTCTGTGGAGAGCCTACAAAGTGCTGCCACTATGATGTGCCTTCATGCTCCGGTTGTAAGACATTCTTTCGACGATCTGTTATTAGTCCCAAAACCTACACCTGCAAAAACAACGGCAAATGTAATATTAAAGCTAAAGAACGCTGCCGTCAATGCCGATTTGATCAGTGTATTCTTGTCGGAATGAATCCAGCCGGTATTAAATTACCCGAAAATATTGATTTATCAGAAGTTGTGAAGCGGATTAAATCTCGAAAACGGGCTCTTGCTGCAGATTTAGAGGTGGTCGATGCGACTAATCTGCCACCATCAGCATCGACTACACCTGAATCCATGTCTGTTGTCCCAGCCAAAATGGCTTCGATCAAACTCCCGCAAGTTATGGAATTCCGCGACGTCGACTTTTTATTGTTTCTGGAAATCAAAGTCCGCAAACTGCGTGAAAGCAGTTATCACCCAAGCTATGATGTATGCCACACACTCCAATCAATAATCGAAAGCCGAACAGAATTAAGCAACGCTGATCGTTATGCGGTATTAGACGCCCCGCAGGAAACACTTCAAACGTTTCAGCAAGAATACTATTTAACTGTGAACCATCAGAAACTTCCAAACCATTGTAGACGCCATTGGCTTGCTGTCGATATATTTTTGAGCATTGAACTGGCAAAGACGTTGCCTGTTTTTGAACAGTTGATTTATTCTGACAAGGTTGGAATTACCAAATTGATAAACTTTTTTTTTATTTTTGATCAATATTTCAGGAAGCTTTTATTCTCAACGCAGTCCTTTCTACTGCAATTTTAACAAAGTCATACTACAGTTATGTCAGAAACAGTGATGCGGTCATCTATCCCGATGGATTCATGCCAGTGTGGTTGGCCAAGTTGGATCACGAAGAACTAAACAAGCTTGAAAATGAAGTTTTCATCAGGATCATTCAACCTGTCAAGCGAATTAATCTGACTAAAGAAGAATATGTACTCATAAAGGCCATTATTTTCTGCAATCCGGCTTGTAACAACATTTCTGATGCTGGGCACCGCCTTCTAGAGCAAGAATCGGAACGATATTCAAAGACCCTCCTCAAATACATGCAATCTATTCATGGTGCTGCAAAGGGGGCTTCAAGATACGCTCAAGTAATTTCAATCATGGAAGCAATGGCATATTTCGCGGAACGAAACAAGGAGTTTCATCTAATTAACAAAATGCTTAAACCTCGTAAGCCGGAGTTCCATGACCATGCTGTCAATAAGGTATTGCATGATATTTTGGAAAAGTAATTGTTTATTAACTTATGACAAATTAACGAATCTCAGACAACTTATGTTCTCTATTTTCAACTGTGCAATAGTTTGTTTACTCGTACCTCACATTTGGCAATAAAACTAGAATAGAATCGAATCTGTTGACCGTGATGCGTAATAGCATCAATTATAAATGCAAATCGTTTAGTTGTTGTTTGGTCAACAAGTGGATGATTCACGTCTTTTTGTTCCAACAGTTGGCCATTGCAGGACATCACGAACAGTTTCTGGTCGTGCATTGAAGTCGCGTTCTTAAAGTACACGTGAAAGGTTTTATAAATGTCGTTCGCCTTTTTATGGTCATGGAAACTGATATCCCACTGGCTTCCTCATTTGTTTCCGCAACCACTATTTGAAGTAAGGGTTGGGCTTTTTAACTACCAAAGACTAACAACGTGCATCATCTTAAGGGCCTATGTTTTCGGCGTGCCAATATTGCATGAACGGACTGTTTGGTTCAATAAAAATGACATCATAATGCACTTTCGGGAACCTTTGACTTTCCAATTGTTGATGTAGTACCAATCAGGAAGGTTCATTAATAAAGCGTGTGTAAACTCGTTTTGCATGACTTGGAAAGGCTAAAATTTTCACCATGCTATCGTTATCAGTCTTTTTTACAACTTCAACTCACTGATAACGCAAGCCACATCCGGTACTAACTTTATCGATGAACTTTGATTGCTTTCGAAACATACATCACAGCTTCATGCAGCACCCTTTGTTTATACTGTGTTGAGATCGGCTGAGCCCTATTCCTGTGCCCCCATATGAGTGTTTGTACCCCTGCGCT